>BQNB010125481.1:0-19760 GCA_026074375.1 Tanacetum coccineum | reverse complement strand
GGTGATCCATGTTCGGAAGAAAAACAATCATGTTGACTTTGTACTTTTAAACTCGTACTTTGAAGTGTTGTAATTCGGATAATTTTCTTTTGTCTTAAATCATGTATGGTGTTTTATTATATCATCTTGTGTGATGTTTATTAATATGTTACACCTCGCGGTTACGCCTTGGTGGGGTGTGACAGATTGGTATTAGAGCCAGGTTTATAGAGAACGCTGGTTTTTCAAAAATAAAAATCCGAACTATAACCAAAATGATTTTCTTTTCTAAAAACACCAAACATGAAACGAGTCGACTAGTATGAGTGGTTGCATCATTAGACCTAAATTAGACATAACTTGATCAACTATGTCTAATTCAGGGAGTATCATGCAACACTGGGTATAGTCATTATTTTAAACAAGTCTAAAAAACCGACTTTCCACTTTAGTCATTGAAAATCATACTAGGAATTATGTGCATCGTACATCATTTACTTTTAGATGTCTACTATTTGATTTCAGTACATCATGCTTATGTTGATTGGTCCATTTATGTTCAGAGCTTGCTTTCACATCGGTTACTGTTGTCACACTGTCCCTAAGCACATTGTTACTAAGAACACCGTTATAGTCACAATATGTCCCATAGATCGTCTTCGTGCACTAATGATGTCGAGAGTGAGCCGCGACGTATACCTAAATACTTTTCGTACTTTTACCCTGCATAAGACCTTGAGGAGGACTCGTTGATAGCTTTCAAGTAAGAACTCAAGGCGAGCAGCAGGTAAACTACGTAGAAATGCTGAAAGGATTAGACAAACAGTTCGATAGAAAAGAAGATGGTGGATTGTATGTTGCTAAAAGGATTTGGGTGCTAGTTTATGGCAATTTGAGAACATTGATAATGAAAGAAGCCCATACTTCAAAGTATTATGCGCATCCTAGAGCAGACAAGATGTATTATGATCTACGAGACTTGTATTAGTGGCTCGGAATGAAGAAAGATATCACTATGTATGTAAGTAAGTGCTTGACTTGCTCTAAAGTCAAAGCAGAACACCAGAAACCCTCAGGATTGCTCCAACAGCCAGAGATTCCCGAGTGGAAATGGGAGAATATCACTATGGACTTCATAGTGAAATTACCGAGAACCCGTAGCGGACATGACGCGATTTGGGTCATAGTCGATCGACTGACCAAATCTGCGCATTTCCTAGCTGTCCGCGAAGATTTCAAGACACAAAAGTTGGCAAGACTGTACATCAATGAGATCATAGCAAGGCACGGTGTGCCTGTGTCAATTATATCTGATCGAGATAGTCATTTCACATCACGATTATGGCAATCGCTACAGAAAGCATTAGGAATGCGACTGCATTTAAGTACAGCTTACCATCCCGAAATCGATGGCCAAAGTGAGCGTACCATTCAAACGTTGGAAGATATGCTTAAAGCTTGCGCAATTGATTTTGGTGGTAACTGGGATACTCGTCTACCATTAGTAGAATTTTCATACAACAACAGTTACCACACGAGCATGAAATGTGCTCCGTTTGAAGCTTTGTATGGAAGGAAATGTCAAACGCCCATAGCTTGGGCAGAGGTAGGAGAAAGTCAGTTAATTAGACCAGAAATTGTCAAAGAGACCACCGACAAGATTGTTCAAATCAAGGAACGATTGAAGACTGCACGAGATCGCCAAAAGAGTTATGCAGACCACCGACAAAAGCCGTTAGAGTTCAGTGTCGGTGATAAATTACTACTTAAAGTGTCGTCTTGGAAAGGCATAGTATGTTTCGTTAAGAGAAGCAAGCTTTCACCGAGATATGTAAGACCGTTCGAGGTGGTCGAACGAGTCGGTCGTGTTGCTTATCGTTTGCGTCTACCGCAAGAACTTGTAGGCATTCATGACACGTTCCACGTGTCTAACCTGAAGAAATGCCTAGCCGACGTAAACTTGCACGTACCGCTAGAGGAAATCAAGATCGACGACAAACTACATTTCGTTGAGGAACCTATTAAAATTATAGACCGTGAGGACAAGAAGCTTAAACGAAGTTGGATTCCCATTTTAAAAGTTTATTGGAACTCTCGACGAGGACCAGAATTTACATGGGAAAGAGAAGACGAGATGAAGCGCAAGTATCCGCAACTATTCGCGAGCGCTAAACCTTAGGACGGACGAATGGAACTTCGGGACGCAGTTCTTTTTAACGGGGGAAAACTGTGACATCCGTCAATTTTTGAGGTCAGTAACCGAAAGCAAACATGTGATAATTGACTCTTCCAATTATTTATAGAGTCATTTTTATGTGGTCATACTATTTTTAGCATTTAACACTTGTTTTACTAGGAACCCTAGTTAACGGTCCTAACGACCAACGATATGCTCAAATAACATTATAACAATGTTAAAACACATAGGAAAACATAATTTAACAAAATCATAAGCTATCTTAAATTTTACGTTTTTGCGACGTTTTACGTATTTACCGATAGTACCGAAGTTACACAAATTAACCTACACCTTTTAAATAATACTTACACTATAAAATTAATAAAAAAACATAAAACCCACCTCCCCCTTACTATGGCCACCAACCCCACACCTTGAACAATAAAATCTCATAGCACTCTTCAAACAACCCATTTTTTTTCCTTTTGTCCCCCCCCTATAAGAAACTTAATACCATCACTCATTTAGATCTAAGGCAAAAACAATTTTTTTTTCTCTTCTCCTTGGTTCTCCTTGCTACTGCCGTCCCTAATCCACAATCAAAACACCTTCATTTTCAATCTTTGGGAGCAAGTTCAAAGGTAAAAATCATGGTACAAGATGACTAGTATGTCTCTTGTACCAAAACTCTTCAAAAATGAGGTTTTCTTGACTTTTCTAGCATATTTAAGCTTGCTTTTGTAAAAATATTTATGGGTAAATTATTTTCATAATAGAAAGCTCTTAAATCAGTAATAATGATGTACAAAAACGCTGGGTTATGCATTTTTATTTTTGCTACAAGATCTATGCAAGACAAGTAACATAAAGTCTTTGATTTTCAAAAAAATTGGCACATCTTGTAAGTTTGTGTGTAAAAGAGCTTTAGATCCATGAAACAACTGAGATTTTTAGATGATATTGATGTTAAGACTTGTATAATATGATTGTGGGAGTTGATTGGGTCGTTTTTGCATGTTGGGTTATTGGTTTGACTTGATTAAGTCAAAGTTATTTTTCAAACAACCCCTATTTTATTTTTAGGTCATATTGATTTGAGCATAAGTTGATGATAAACAAACATTTTGACATGATTCAAGAGCCTAGATTTAAGTGCTTTGAGTCTAGTTTCCAAAAATATAATCATTTTAAAAATATGAGGTCGTTTGGTTAGTCAAAGTTGCAAAATGGTGTAAAGTGTTAAAACTGCCCAAAATTCTCTTTTCAACCCGTGTACTAAATCGATCATAAATCATAAACAACGATGAATCTATCATTGAAACGGATATGGGAGACACTTGTATGGGTTATTTAGAGTATCCCATTAGCCTAACTCACATAACCTTGATTTAGACCCTCTGATCATTAAAATACTTTGGTATGTCCAGATTTGGCCGTTTTTGGAGTCGGGTATAAATGGTCGAGTATAAGTCCTTAATAAATTTTGGTAAAATTCATGGAAACACCTAAAATATGGAATTTTGACCTGGAGAAGTAGCTTAACCAGAAGCTTTGGTTAACTTGGTCAAATGAATACTTGAAGTGCCAGGAAATTTGGGTCAAAATGTTATAATTGCGTTTTGTGAGAAAAGTGACTTTAGAAACAAATGTGAATACAACACATAACAAATGAACCTTAATATTTTCCGAGCATATCGTATAGGATCTAATTAGGTATATTTACTTGCCTTAGGTTGCGAATAGAAGGTTGCGTATTCGTTTGGGTTGCCTACTTCGTGTGGCTTGTTGAGAAGTCCTATTATCATTCAAACTTCTAAGGTGAGTTTCTCACATCCCCTTTTTCATACATGTTTTAAATGTTTTGGGGTGGAAAGTATGATGTGTCATTTTCATACTCTTACTTTGAAGTAATTGAACTTTTGAGCACATTTGAACTTGAACTTGTTTTGAACGTATTGAACTTGATTTGAACTTGTTGAACTTTGGAAACGTGTTGAACTTGAACGTGGCATGTATGTTGTTGTATGCTTGGAACCCGCCACTACTTTTAACTCATTATCCCCCTCATCGGGATTGAGACGTTAGTACTTATGGATAGCGCTATTAGGAGATTAGCCCCTCCTCACTCCCCGCACAAGGGTGCATAGTACTAAGTGTTTGTGCCACACTATACAACTGGAACTTGATTGGATGTTTGGAACGGTTAGGCTGAATACGTTTAAGTAGTGCCTCGCATAAACACTATAGCATACATATATGGTGAATTGATTTTGTATTACGTTACTTTATGTAACGGGAACTGTTTTGAAAACTTGAATTGTTTTGAACTATCAACTTGTTTGGAAATTGATTTTGGTTTGGACAACTGTTTTTGATACCTTGCCAATGAGTTGGCAAACTGTTATTGGACGTCTACTCTTTTATAATCTATATTTGGTGTACAAAGTCTTGAGAACTCACCAACTATTTCGATAGTTGACCGTTTTTATCATGCTTTTCAGGTGACGTTCCTAAAGTGGAAACTTAGTGTGGTTGCATTTGAGCCTGTTCAAGATGTCTATTTTCTTCCAAGTTATTGTCTTTTGGGTGATCCATGTTCGGAAGAAAAACTACTATGTTGTCTTTGTACTTTTAAACTTGTACCTGAATTGTTGTAATTTGGGTAACTTTCTTTTATTTTAACTCTTGTATGGTGTTTTGTCTATCATCTTATGTGATGCTTATTAATATGTTACACCTCGCGTTTCCGCAATCTTAATCACTTATAACAAAAACACATCAACACATTAACCACTAATCATTGAAATGATCTTTAATATCATTTCACACAACAATCATTTGAAAATGACTACATTGACAGAAAACGTAATTGTAGCCAGGGCTGATAACCATCCTCCTGTGCTTGACAAGACTATGTACAACTCTTAGCAGAGTCGTATGATACATTACATCAAAGGAAAGGAGCATGGTAGAATGATTCTTAACTCAGTTTTCAACGGACCACTTGTCTATGGAACTATTGAAGAGAATGGTGTCACTAGAACTAAGACTTATGAATAACTTTCTGACAAAGAGAAGCTTCAAGATGATTGTGATATTCGAGCTACTAATAGTGTTCTTTAGGGTCTACCACCTGATGTTTATTCTCTTATCAACCATAATAATGTTGCTAAAGAAATTTGGGATATAGTCAAGTTACTCTTGCAAGGCACCAAATTTTCACAGCAAGAACGTGAGTGCAAGCTGTACAATGAGTTTGATAGGTTTACTTTAGCAAAGGGTCAATCACTTTACGAGTACTACTTAAGGTTTGCTCAGCTCATCAATGATATACACATAATTAGAATGACAATACAGTAGGTCCAAGTCAATACAAAGTTTCTGAATAGCCTTAAACCAGAGTGGAGCAAGTTTGTTACTGATGTCAAGTTAGCAAAGAATATGCATACGTCCAACTATGATCAGCTTTATGCATATCTCAGTCAACAAGAGGTACATGCTAATGAAGTCTGCTTGATGCGTGAAAGATTTTTGGATCCACTTGCCTTAGTTGCTAACTATCATCACATACCTTCATATCAAAACAACCATCAATCTCAGTACAATCCTTCTCATTATCAACAACAACTTTCACAAGTTGCTCAACAGTTCTACTCTTCTCAACCACATTCACAATCTTATGAAGTACCTCATCATCAGCAACAGTATCAGGCTCCTATCAGTCATTCAACGTTATCAGTTCCTCAACATGCTTACCAAGCTCTAACAATTTCATAACAATCACAAGCTGAGTTTCCCTAACTAGATCCAGGGCTTATTGTACCATCTTTTCTACCTGGTGATGATCCTATTGCTAGCCTTAACAAAGCAATGGCCTTTCTCAGCATAACAATTTCCTTACGATTTCCTACAACCAACAACCAACTCAGGACATCTTCTAATCCCAGAAACAAGGCCACTATTCAGGATGGCAGGGTCACAGTTTAACAAGTATAGGGATGATAGAGTCAGCATTATGGGGGTCATGATTCATAGAGTAATGTTACAAATACAGGGGGTTAGTGCAGGAGGTAATAGGATTGCGGGTACTACAACAGCTAATCAGACAATGGTCATCCGTTGTTATAATTGTCGGGGTGAGGGACATATGGCTAGACAATGCACTCAACCAAAAAGGCCAAGGAATGCTTAATGGTTCAAGGAGAAGATACTTCTTGTTCAGGCATAGGAATCTTGTCAGGTTTTAGATGAGGAGCAACTTGCATTCTTAGCAGATCCAGGAGTTGCAGAAGGCCAAGATACTCAGACAACAATGCCCATTAATGTTGCTTTCTAGACTAATGATCTAGATGCTTTCGACTCAGACTGTGATGAAGCACCTTCAGCAAGGGCAATGCTGATGGCCAATCTTTCCAGCTATAACTGAGATGCTATCTCAAAGGTACCAATCTCATACACTTATCAAGAAAATTCTGTACTTGATCATTGTGTTCAAGAGATGTATTATTCTGAACAACCCGCTTTCAATCCCACTTCAGATATTGAAATTACAAGTGATAGCAATATCATTTCATATGACCAAAATTTAAAGAGACAAAAAGTGCAGTTGTTTAAAATACCACTTCAACTGAACAGCAAAATGCTATGATAATGTCGGTCATTGATGAGACATCTAGTCAAGTTTCTAAATGTAATGCTAAAAGTCTTGTAAATAAGAATGTGAATAAATCCTTAACCACTGAGCTAGAAAGTTATAAGGAAAGGGTATAAATGCTTGAACAAAGACAAAATGTTGATTTAAAAGATCATGAAAAATACATTAATTCACAAATGAATGATATGATTCTTAAAAGAAATTCAAAGTTTGTTGCTTTTGAAAAAGAGATTGACACACTGAAACTTACTCTTTCTAAAAATGTGAATGAAAATAAATCTTTAACAATAGCGATTGATGTTTTATAAAAGCAAACCGAAGAAAAAGAAGAAAAATACATTGAAGACATTGTTGATTTAGAAAAGCAGAAGAAAGCACTGGATAACATTGTTTATAAAGTGGCAAACAATGCATATGTTAACGAAACCATAAGTATTCTACGATGACAATCATAAAACAGCTCTTGGTTATCAAAATCCCTTTTATGTCAAGAAATCTCAGCGGATTAAGCCTACATTGTATGATGGTAGTGTGATAACTAAGAAACATAATGTACTTTCTATGGTTGATTCTAAAGAGACGTTGATTTCAGCTAAAGAGAGTCGATAAAAAATGATTGCAAAACACAATGATCTAATTTCAAAAGAGAAAAAAGTGAATATTTGTTCAATTAACTATGCTGAATTGAATAAATTATCTGAAGATTTTGGAAAACATTTTGTTCCTCAAAGGAATTGTCTATCGAACAAGCTTTTTGGTTACCGATTTCAAACCCAATTTCTGAACAAGTTGTTGTTCCACCTACACCAGTTAAAAAGGAGGTTCCTCGTGAACTTCCAACGGTAAGCTTGGTAAAGAAAAGTTTTCAAAAACAAAAAAGTCACCTTGCCAATTTTGACAAGGTGGTGAAACTAAGAACCACCCCTTCGACAATAACTGAGGGTACATGGGGTTTTGAACACACCAAAGAGGTTTCCTAAAAGAAGTAATTCCATTTATGAATTCTTTAAGGGAATTATTTAAGGATTTTGACAACGGCCTTTACCTTAAACTTAATGAAATGGAATTATTTTTTAACCAAATGGAAGCTGCAATTGAACAGTATTCTATAGACAAGAAGTGTTTTGACATTCAAAATAAATAACTTCTTCTTGAAAATGATCGACTCTTAGAGCTAATCATATCTCAAGATCTTGTACATACTGCTGTGAACTCTTTAGCTGCTATTCTTGATTATAAGAATATGGAAAAAAGTTATTTTGATAAATATTCTGAGTGTGTAGAACTTAAGGCTGAGCTTTTAAAAATAATGAAATGGTTGGAAAAGTTGTTTATAATAAACTTTCAAATAATTATTCAAAACTTGAACAACATTGCATTTCTCTTAAAATTGCTATGCAACAAAGTCAAGAAAGTTTTCAAAAAACAGACCTTGTCAAAATCAGGATGCTCCTGCGTTTAAGGAATTTTTTGAAATTAACAATTTGAAAGCTCAATTGAAAGGAAAAGACATGACAATCAGCAACCTGAAAAAGCACATTGCTAATTTAAAAGGTAAAATTATTGCTGATTGTAATGAACTTGTTAATAAGCCAACTGTTCTTGAGCTAGAATGTTTAGGTTAGACTTGCAACCACTTCCTCCCACACTTAGAAAAAATAGGGAAACACATGTGGATGACCTTTAATTAACTAAGGAACACACTGATACTTTGCGTGGCATAGTTGAGCAAGCCTAAGCTTTAAACCATTAGATAATGCATTAGATTATGCTTGTAAATATGCATAAAGAATTCAGGAGTTACTAGTTTGTGTAAGTGCTTCATGTCTTAGTTCACCTAGTCTAAGTCAGAAGTTAGTGGATGTCACACCTCTTAACAAGAAAAAGCAAGTCGGGATGGAAAACGCTCGTGACACATGAAGAAATAAAATAAAGAAACAGGTAGAAATACAAACAGAACAAACCACTAATAATTCTTTGTTGTCTTCTACAGGAGTAATCAGTTCTATTAAAGCTAGCGGATCAAAGCCTAGGAGCGATACAAAGAAAAAATAGAATCATGCAAGCTAAAAGTAGCAACCAGAAGGAGAATAAAGTATAAGACCACCCTAGGAGTATTATGTCTAGTTCAAATAAAAAGAATTGTATTTCTCTATGTAAAGCAATAACTAAACATGCTGTAATTGATGTGAATTCTAAATTTGTATGTTCTACATGCAAGGAATGTTTATTTTCTGCTAATCATGATAAATGTGTTGTTGCTTATTTAAATGGTGTGAATACGCGTCTTAAATCTAAGTCTAGTAAGAGCAAAAAGAAGGAATGGAAGCCAACTGGCAAAGTATTTACTAGTGTTGGACATAGGTGGTTACCTATTGGTAGGATTTTTACTATAGATGGAACAAAGTGCCCTATGACTAGAATCAGTTCCACTACCATAGTGCCTCCACGGAAACTAGTCAAACACCTGTAATTACATAAATTCCAAGAATTAAGGTATACATTATAGATCCAAAGTAACAAAATCTGTAAGTTCGAGGAATGAACCTAGCATCTTAGGACCTAGGCCTTCTAACAACTTGGAACCCAACAAAAATTGGGGATCCATTGTTTCAAATTCTCCATCTTCTTATTGTGTTCAATACAGGTCGTCCAAATCATCCTCTAGTACTTAGACTTGGGTTGCTCCAAGCACATGACCGGACATCGCTCTTAGCTCATCAACTTTGTAAGCAAATTTTTGGGAATCATCAGATTTGGTAACGATCATGTGGCAAGGATTATAGGATATGGTGACTATCAAATCAGGATTGTTCTTATCTCTAGGGTGTATTATGTAGAGGGACTTGGACATAATCTATTCTTAGTGGGTCAATTATGTGACTCTGATCTTGAAGTAGCATTCCGCAAACACACCTATTTTTTATAATTTAGAAGTTTAGATCTACTCATAGGCTCAAGAGACACTAACTTGTACACACTCTCATTAGATGATATGTTGCAGTCCTCTCCAATCTTTCTTTGGTCTAAAGCTTCAAAGACTAAGCCCTGGTTATGGCATCGAAGGTTATCTCATTTAAACTTTGGCACAATTAATGAACTTGCCAAGCAAGGATTGGTTAGAGGCCTGCTGATAACGCCCAAATTATACATGACTTGGGTGGCATTATTTGCATATAATTAATCATTTCTCGTAAACTTTTGATACTTAATAGCATGAATTGCTTGCAGGTTCACTAGAAGTCATCTCAAGATAAAAAGGAACAAAGCTCGAGTATTTACACATATTGGAAATCAAGATACAAGAAAAGAATAAATCCTTAAGCTGAAAAGTCTGCAAGTGCGCCGCACTTATCAGTTGTGCGCCGCATTTCCTCTCAAAACATGCCAAGTACGCCGCACTTATCAGTAGTGTGTTGCACTTCTCCCCAAAGTCAGAAGTAATTAAAGCCTAGTCAAACAAGTGCATTAATACCCCAAGTACGCCGCACAAAATAACGTGTGCGCCGCACTTCCTATCCAACTACGAAGAGTTAAATGAAGAATTTAATGCCACTGCATTAACACCCTAAGTACGCCGCACAAATTATCGTGTACGCCGCACTTTCCCACTAAACATTTATTATCCTCGCATTTAATCACTAAGTACGTCGCAAAAATATCCTTGTGCGCCGCACTTTTCACCTATTTTCAGCCTATAAATAGAGGACAAATTTTCACTCTCAAATCATCCAATAATCATTCTCTTCTTCATCCTTTCATACAATAATCTCACACACCACTCCCCACATCCACCAAGCATAAACACCACAACCTTTTGAAGATTCAAGATGAAACAATCAAGAATGAAGCAGAATATCATATTAGTATATTGGAATAATGGAAATTCATGTTAAATCATCTTATGTTATGAACATCATAGCCATGAGAGGCTAAATCCCTCATGACTACTCGGTGACGTTATGATAATGAATAAGTGTTTGGTATGATCTTGATCCTATTAATCTAAAGCTTATGTTGCAATCCTGTTATATCCTATCTTATCAGTTTTTGCTTATCAATCTTAGATTATATAATCATATTGGTATAGGTCGAAAGACCCGTTACGATCTATGTGGTTTTAAAGATTTGTCTGTGATCTTTACCGTTTGTGCTGAGAAATCCACTTTCGTAAATTGATAAACAAAATAAGCTTTGATATAATAAGTAACTAAACTATTTGAGCGACACATATGGTCTAGTCTACTAAATATAAGTTTTGAGTTAATCAAATTAATTTGTGAAAACGTTTTCTGACAAAAAATCCTTTTTATAAGTTAAAGTTCCATCTTCGAGGTCTTAATCATTTCCAACACTTATAAGTTATTTTCAACTATTCGAGTAGTCATCTTTATTATTACTGGTAAAAAGTTATTAACAAAATTGTTAAAGTCTGTTTTTCTGATTATTAGAATACTACTCAAATCCCTGTAGACGACCTGGTGTTACCTAAAAAGATTATACTATATACGTGGGTTATACTTTTGCCTGTGTGTTTCCTTATAATAAAATTGGTATTTTCAGTCATTATAAATTTAAAGCTTTTGAAACACATCAAAGTTTTTGGCGCCTCTGCCGGGAATTTTATTTAGCTATTCTGAAGTCAACTCTGGAAAATTACTTTAACTCCCCCTCTTTGTCAAAAAACGCCGTACAGTTTTCTGGAAAACTAACCCAAACAATTTTCTCCTTTGGATGCATACCCGTGCTTCTAATTCTGAACTTGTTGAACCTTTACCTGAACCTGAACGTACTCTGAATCAAAGACTTCGTCGACAAAATAGAAGAGTTCCATACGATCAAAGAAATAATCCACCTCAACACCATAGAATTGTCTATCTGTTAATTCTCCACATCAATTACTTCTGTAACTTTCTTGATATTCTTTCTAAATTACGATCCAATGGATGATGAACCCGTGTGGGCTACCGAACATGTTGTCGCTCTAACTCCCGGTTCCGCAATCATCATTCCTGAAACTGCAAATGAATTTGCTATTAAAGGTAACCACTTGACTATAGTCAAAGGAAACCAATTTGATGGCACAACCAAAACCGATCCTCATAAACACATTCATGAATTCCTTGGAATCTATGATATGTTTAAATACAGAGATACCAAAAATGAAGTTGTCCGCCTGATGATGTTTCCCCTATCACTCACTGGAGAAGCAAAAACATGGCTGGACGAATTAAACGAGGGAACTATTGAAACGTGGGATGAACTTTGAACTGCTTTCATTAGCCGATTCTTTCCCCCAGCTCTTTTCGACCGACTCCTTAAAGAAATCCGTGCCTTTTCTCAACGTGAAAACAAATCTTTAACAGATGCTTGGCTTCGTATGAAGGAAATGATCCGAAACTGCCATGATCATAACCTTTCCAAAGGCAATATTATCAAAATAAAGTTATCATGGTCTCATTTTAGTTAACCCAAAGAAGTTCTAATTGCCGTAGGTGGTGGTATTTTCAATAAAACACCAAATCAAAGCTTATCAACGATTTCTCAAAGATAAAGTATTACTCAAGCTCGATTGGGCTAAAAATCAAAAAACCAAATCATCTCTTAAGAAAACTATTTCTTTCGCCAATGAAGGTAATAGTAATTCCGATACTGACAAAATTATGGCCCGAATGAATGCCATGACCATAAAAATGGATGCTCGGTACAAAGAACTCTAATCTTGAGCTAAACAACCAACACCCGATCTGGATGATGATGGCATGCCTCATGTCCGTGAAGAGAAGCTAAATTCATGCAAACTTTCCAGTTAAGTGACAGTTTTTACAATGATTCGCGACATCTGACTTAATCGCGATAATTGGCGTTTCAAGCGAATGGAATTATTACAACCGAGACAACTACCGATCCAACATCGATGATAAACCTTACGATCTTCAAAAGCAATTCAACGATTTCATGAAGTCCCAACAATCAACCAACGCCTTTGTCAAAGAAACATTCATGGACCTAAAAACTCAACTAGATATAGTAGCCAAAAATCATCAAGCTTCAATTCAAAACCTCAAAAATAAGTTTGACATACTCGCTGATAAGCAATCTGGTTGACCTTCTGGATCTCTTCCAAGCAATACTCAACCAAACCCACGAGGTAGCAAAGCATATCAACCACCACAAGCTTGTAATGAGCATGTGAATGTCATATTCACAAGAAGTGGTAAATCCTATAATCCACCAGATAACCCGGATGATCAACAGAATAATTCCGAAAACCCTATCAACTTCGATAGCGATGATGAAGACGGTGAACCTACACCATAACCAAAAACTCAACCCACAAAACTAGTGAAAGAAACATCGTTACCCAAACCATACAAACCAAAAATTTCATATCCTCGACGCCTTAGAAAAGAAAAAATAGAGGCTCAATACGGAAAATTTCTCGACATGATCCGAGCCGTTCGAATCAACGTACCTCTTGTCGATGTCTTAGCCGGAATGCCTAATTATGGAAAATTTCTCAAAGAACTCATAAGCAACAAACATAAAATTGAACAAATTTATGCCGCTTTCTTAAGTGATGAAAGTTCAGCGATGATCCAAAATAAAGTTCCACTACTCGTAGACCCAGGAAGTTTCCTTATTCCATGTAAATTTAACAAAACTTTCTCCTGTAATGCTTTGGCCGCTCTTGGTGCTAGCATTAACCTTATGCCATATTCCTTATATGCAAAATTATCTCTCGAAACTCTTAAACCAACCAAAATGAGCGTAAGATTAGCCGACAAATCATTCCAATACCTTGTTGGAATAGCTGAAAATATGCTCGTTGAAGTTGGTAAATTCACTTTTCCTGCTAATTTCGTTATTCTTGAAATAAAATAAGACAACAAAGTTCCCCTCATCTTGGGACGACCCTTTCTTCACACTGATGATGCAGTTATTCGAGTTAAACAGAAACAACTCAATCTTGGAGTTGAGACTGAACGAATGATCTTTAATATCGACTCTATAATAAAACACTCTTACTCAAACGATGATACCTATTTTATTATCGATGAAATCTTAGAAGAATATTTCGATGCTCTTCTAGATGAAGGAAGCAAAATCCTCAATTCCATCAAAGGAACCCTTCTCGAAGAAGAAATCTTTTCCGAATTCGATAAATTCATGGCAATGGTTGCCGATGAAAATTCTGAATCTGAATTTGATACTGAAGAACCACCATTCGATAAAATCACCATCAACGCTGATTATAAAATCAAAACATCTCTCGAATAACCTCCTACGGATCTTAAACTTAAACCCCTTCCTGATAACTTGGAATATGTATTCCTGGAGGAGCCATCTTTCCTTCCTATAATCATATCATCTAAACTCTCTAATCAAAACAAAAGCAAACTTGTATCCGTCCTTAAAAACATAAGGAAGCCTTTGCTTGGAAAACGACAGACATTCCTGGTATATGTCCATCATTCAGCAAACACAAGATACAACTTTTGGATGACAAGAAACCAGTTGTCCAAAAATAAAGAAGGTTAAATCCAAACATGCAAGAAGTTGTTAAGAAAGAAATCGTGAAACTCTTGGATACCGGTATAATCTACCCGATTGCCGATAGTCCTTGGGTTAGTCCTATTCACTGTGTACCAAAGAAAGGAGGTATTACAGTTGTCACAAACAAAAATGATGAACTTGTTCCAACAAGAACCATCACGGGTTGGCGAGTATGCATCGATTATCGTAAACTCAATGAAGCGACCGCGAAAGATCATTTTCCTTTACCATTTATGAATCAAATGTTAGAAAGACTCGTAGGAAATAAATATTTCTGTTTCCTCGATGGTTTTTCTGGATATTTTCAAATTCCTATCGATCCTATGGACCAAGAAAAAACAACATTCACATGTCCTTTCGGAACATACGCTTATAGGCGAATGCCTTTCGGGCTATGCAATGCCCCAGCTACATTCCAAAGATGCATGTTGGCAATCTTTCATGACATGATCGAAGAATCCGTTGAAGTATTCATGGATGATTTTTCTGTCTTTGGAGACTCTTTCAACAAATGCCTGAACAATCTCGATAAAATGCTCCAGCATTGTAAAGATGCTCATCTTGTCCTAAATTAGGAAAAATGTCACTTCATGGTCAAAGAAGGAATTGTGCTTGGACACAAGGTGTCTGGCGCAGGACTTGAAGTTGACAAAGCAAAAATCAACGTAATCTCAAAACTTTCGCCTCCTACTAACATCAAAGGTGTTAGAAGCTTTCTCGGACATGCCGGTTTTTACCGACGTTTTATTAAAGATTTCTCAAAAATTTCCCGACCTATAACTAAGCTGCTTGAAAAAGATAATCCATTTGAATTCAACAATGAATGTCAAAAAGCATTCGAAATATTGAAAGAGAAACTCACATATGCTCTTGTAATCGTAAGCCTAAACTGTAATCTTCCATTTGAACTTATGTGTGATGCAAGTGATTTCGTAGTTGGAGCTGTCTTAGGACAAAAAGATGGTAAAAACTTTCACCCAATCTATTTCGCAAGTAAAACTATTAATCCCGCTCAACAAAAATACACCGTAATCGAAAAAGAACTTATGGTTGTAGTTTTTGCATTCGACAAATTCAGATCCTATCTTATTCTATCAAAAACTATTGTTCACACCAGTCATTCATCTCTAAAGTATTTATTCAAGAAACAAGATGCTAAACCACGTCTTATTCCTTGGATACTACTCTTACAAGAATTTGACATAGAAATCAAGGATAGAAAAGGTACAGAAAATGTCACAGCTGACCACTTATCTTGAATTAAAAATGACGAGTCAAGTGATGAAAGTGAAGTGGATGACAACTTTCTTGGAGAAACCCTTATGGAAATCAACACAAAAGATGAAGCGTGGTTCGCAGATTTTGCAAACTACTTGGTAGCTGATATTATACCAAAAGGGATGACGTATCAACAAAAGAACAAATTCTTCTCTAACCTCAAACACTACTTCTGGGAGGAACCTTATCTCTTCAAAGTATGTTCTGACAGAATGATCAGACGCTATGTATCCGGACCAGAAACCCGAACAATATTAGATCAATGTCACCACGGACCAACCGGTGAACATTATGGACCAAATGTAACCACTAAAAAGGTCCTAGATTCAGGATTTTACTGGCCAACAATAATAAAAGAAACTCATACTCTAGTTTAACTTTGAAAAGCATGCCAAAAGACAAGAAATATATCAAAACGTGATGAGATGCCCTTAAACAACATTTAAGTATGTGAAATTTTCGATATATGGGGTATTGACTTTATGGGACCATTCCCAAAATCGCATAAGTTTGAATACATTCTTGTTGCTATTGATTACGTATCTAAATGGGCCGAAGCTCAAGCTTTACCAACCAATGATGCCCGAGTTGTTGTTACTTTCTTAAAGAAACTATTATGTAGTTTCGGAATGCCTAAAGCTTTAATCAGTGACCAAGGTACTCACTTCTGCAACAAAATAATGGAAAAACGATGAAAATGTATAGAGTTAACCACCGTTTCTCTACATCATATCGCCCTCAAACTAGTGGTCAAGTTAAAAACACGAACAGAGCTCTTAAAATAATTCTTGAAAAGACTGTCAATGACAATCCTGCAATTTGGTCAAGAAAACTTGATGACGCTAGTGGGCTTTTCGTACTGCTTACAAAACACCTACCGGGACCACACCCTATAAACTCATATATGGAAAGAACTGCCACTTACCATTTGAAATTAAACACCGTGCATACTGGGCCTTGAAGAATTGTAATCCAGATTTGATCGTTGCTGGTGAAAAACGAATGTTCCAGTTACACGAATTAGATTAACTTAGACATCAAGCCTATGAAAACTCTTGATTATACAAAGCAAGAACCAAAGTCTGGCACGATAGAAAACTACGAATAAGAAAAGAATTCAAACATGGAAACAAGGTTCTGCTCTTTCACTCAAAGTATAAGTTTAAACAACCGAAACTCAGATCTCGATGGTTAGGACCATATCTAGTAAAACACCAATATCCATCCGGGTATGTTGAACTCTATGGAAAAGATAGAAAAACATTTATTGTTAATGGCCATCGACTCAAACTATATCATGAAAAAGAAGATTATAATGACTAAAGGGAAGCAGTGACTCCCTTCTTTCCTAAAGAATGACTCACCAAGTTCGAGTCTAGCTAACAACTCTCTTAAAAAATTAAGCGCTTCTCGGGAGGCAACCCGTGCTTCACTTAAGTGTGGAGGAGTCCCTCCTCCATTCTTCTGTTCTTATCCTTTATTTATTTTCAAAAAAACAACAACAAAAATATTTTCTTTTTGTGTGCTTTTGTATTTACTTTTATGCAGGTTATATAGCTTAAAGATTTGGAAAATTATGAAGTCCGCTCAAGGATAGCTCTCTCGCAGCTATACTTCTCTATGCCTCGGGAAGTACCATTTTCCCTATTTTATCTCTATTATCAGTTACCACATTGAGGGCAATGTTCAACTTAAGTATGGAGGGGAGCCAAATAGGAAAAATTAATCATATCCCTCCATGTTTGCCCTGCCAAAACTTTTTTACCAAACCAATGTTTTCGAAATCAAAAATCTTATAATATATATGCTTTTAAAAAATTTAAAAAAAGTGTTCTTAGTAAGGCAAATCCAACAGGATTGACATTATAACTAGTACAAAAATCAACCCACCAAAAATTGTGAGAATTATAAGCCTTTTGAATATTCGGGTGCCCACTTTTGGTACCCAAAATAATTGATTCCTTTAGCTTGTTTGAGTTAAGGAGTGAGCAATCATATGTATCTATTTCAACATTATGGATGTGTATATGTGGTTTTGTCGCCTTTTCTAGAGCAATGGTATTGGTTGATAATTATTATGAGTGAGTTGGTAATTTAGAAGCTCTTGAACTTGTGTTTGATCATCATTTACTAGATTGAAGCCTAATTAATCATATGTTATGAATTCTGCAAGTTCATGTTCTTGCGAGCACTGCCTTTAGTGCTAAGTTGCTGAAATATCTAAGTAAAGAAGTTAAAGTTAAAAGATGAAATTCTGTGCCAAGCCTTAGTTATTATTATATGTGATCCTAAAAAAATGTGTAGTATATATAGAAGTTAAAAAAAATAAAGGCTTAAGTTTTGGCACATGAAGATTAGTATATGCTCCCGCTTCAGTATCAAGTTCTGCTCTTCGATCAGGTTTATGTGTCAAATACAAACCTATGGTAGCTGTCTAGATTATGTCTGTGCAAATTTAGTGTCTCCACAAAAATATATAAAACCCTATCTGAGTGAACTAAGTGAATTCTAAATCAAACACATTCCCTATGTGAGGTGCTTAGTTATATGTCAATGCCTGAAAAGTTATCTAAACCTGTAAACACTTGTAAAATCCAAATTTTTCCACGTCACAATAAATGATTTTATTCTCTCGCTTTGATTTCTTGAGGGCAAGCAACAGCTAAATATGGAGGGATTTGATAACGCCTAAATTATACATGTCTTGGGTGGCGTTATTTGCATGTAATTAATCATTTCTCATAAACTTTTGATACTTAATAGCATGAATTGCTTGCAGGTTCACTAGAAGATATCTCAAGATAAAAAGGAATAAA
Organism: Tanacetum coccineum; assembly: GCA_026074375.1. Classification (NCBI taxonomy): domain Eukaryota; kingdom Viridiplantae; phylum Streptophyta; class Magnoliopsida; order Asterales; family Asteraceae; genus Tanacetum; species Tanacetum coccineum. Next base: position 1,297 of record BQNB010125481.1, on the reverse strand, counting down.
ACTCAAGTATTTACACATATTGGAAATCAAGATACAAGAAAAGAAAATAAGCCATTGTAACTCTTTTTTAAAAACCACAGTTTCAAAGAACAATTGTAAAAACTTAAAAAACAGGATTTGACTAAAAAACTTTGGTAAAACAGACTCAAATAAGCTCAAACACTTAAGCTAAATCTACCCATGTAACCCCAACCATTGACTTCCTTGTTTTGACCCATTTTAGGCCTATCCCAAACACCCCTTTATGTTTTAAAAATGATTTAAAAACACACAAGATCTGTTTTAAGCTAAAAAAAATTAAAGACTACTACTACTTAAGCACTATTAAGCAATGACAATATGAAAAGCTAAACAAATAAGCACTTTTAAAGGAGTGATAAGCTAGTGACAGAATAATCTAAATTAGGCAGTTTTTAAGCAAATGAAAATTACATAATACAAGAGCAACTAAAAAGCATGTTTAAGCATAACTAAACATAAATAAGCACAATAAGACCTTAATAAGCTAAAGATAAGCAAAGCTACAGTACTTTTAAGCAAAAATTAAAAAGAAATTGTACCTTTAACCCTTGCTCAAACAAGGTTGTATGAAACCTAATTAAGCTCTAAACCTACCCAAATCTTAAGAATAAGCTTAAACTAAGCAAACCCAATGAGCCTTCCAATATTGCTCATTCATCCATACTTGGTCCAACAGTAGCTTTTTTTTTCTTTTGAATTTTTCTTAAATTTGTATTTTTTTTGTTTAAAACAGGTTATATAGAGTGCTTATATGAAAGCTTAAAGGTTTTTAAAGAGACAATTGTAACTTAGAACACAAATGTAAAATTAACTGAATTTTCATTAAAAAAGTGGAGTACAAGTACATAAAAGACTAAACTGAAAACTTAACACACTAAAACTTTAAACACTAAAAAAAACAACACCCTTTTGCCACAATGGGCTTACAAAGCTTAAATAGGAAAACACAAGCCAGGGTTTGGGACATGGTCGTTTTTCTTTGTCTTCACTTGGATGTGTTACTTTGTAGACACACAAATGAATTGTGTTTGTTGTGAGAGTGTAAACACAAACAATCCTAGCCCTTCATTTGCCTTTGTGTCCAAGTCTTAAATCCAAACCCTTGATCGAATTTGGTGGGAATTTGGATTGCCAACTTGGCACTTTTGTAGCTGGGAAAGTTTAGTGGAGGGGGGGAATGTTAAAACACCCTGGTTAATTGGGTAAAAAGTGGGGTTAAAAGGAGTTGTTATGGGGAAGATGACACATGGCGGGAAAAGGTGCTTTGGTTTTAACA
>BQNB010125480.1:0-19760 GCA_026074375.1 Tanacetum coccineum | reverse complement strand
CCGAGAGGTGACTTGAAAGCAATCACCACCCGAAGTGGTATTTCTTATGATGGACCTCCAATTCCACCTCCTCTCTCTCTTCTTCCCAAGGTGGTGGAATGGGAACCCGAGGTGATAAAGGATATGGTGCAACCAAGTACCGAAAACATCCAACCTCCGATAGTCCAAACTCAAGCTCCAATTGATGAGCCCGTTGTTGCTCCTAAGCCTAAATCGTCTATACCTTATCCTTCAAGAGCTAACAAACAGAAGCTGTGTGAAAAAGATGATAATCTAGCTTCGAAATTTGTTGAAATCTTTAAGGAATTACATTTCGAGCTCAGTTTTGCGGATGCTTTTCTACATATGTCGAAATTTACCGGTGAATGAGAATTGTTCGTTGGTTATACTAAAAAAGTTGCCCGAAAAACTTAGAGACCCCGACAAGTTTCTTATTCCATGTGATTTTTCAGAGTTAGTTGAAGGCTTAGCCTTGGCCGATCTTGGTGCAAGCATCAACTTGATGCCTCTTTCCATATGGAAGAAGCTCGCACTCCCCTAACTTACTCCTACTCAAATGATTCTTGAAATTGCAGACCGATCGACTACTAGTCCATCCGGTATTGCCGAAGATGTCTTTGTAAAAGTAGGAAAGTTCTATTTTCTGGCCGACTTCGTAGTCGTTGATTATGTTGTCGATCCTTGGGTTCCCTTAATTCTCGGGAGACCCTTTTGGAGGACGGCACGTGCTTTGATTGATGCTTACGGTGAAGAATTAACTCTTTGAGTTGACGATGAAGCCATAACCTTTAAAGTTGGTCAAACTTCGAGATACTCCTACAATGATGCTGAATCGGTTAATTGAATCGATGTCATCGACGTTTCATGTGAGGAGTATGCTCAAGAAGTGCTCGGATTTTTGGATAGTTCAACAAGTGGCAATCCTACTCCGTCTTTAGATCCTATCCTTTCTACTTCTTCCCCCTCTCTCACTCCTTTTGAGGAAGGTGACTTTATTTTGGAAGAAATCAAAGCTTGTCTTACAAATGATTCAATTCCACCGGGAATTGATGATGCCGACTTTGATCCGGATGGAGACCTTCTTCTACTCAAGAAGTTATTAAACGATGATCCATCATCTCCTCTCCCTCCGAAAGAACTTCATGTTGAGGAACTTAAAATCGTAAAATCATCTATTGATGATCCTCCGGAACTTGAGCTCAAGGATTTACCTTCTCATCTTGAGTATTCATTTTTGAAGGGTACCGATAAACTACCCGTCATAATTATGGAAAAAACTTTAAAGGAAGTGTGTGTTGGTCCGACATCTAAAGGTTTTAAAAGTCACAAATGCCAACGATAGAAAATCCTTTCTGATTATAAAGGGGCATTGACCCTTAATTTTGTACTTCACAAAATATTAATGGAGGATGACTCTAAGTCGGCATTCACATCAAAGGGAAAGGTGAAGATTAACCCAAATATTCATTGTGGTTATCAAAAAGGAAGTTAGCAAACTCCTTGATGCCAGATTGATTTACTCTATCTCCGATAGCCCGTGGGTTATCCTAGTTCATTGTGTTCCTAAAAAGGGTGGTATGAGCGTAGTGACAAATGAGGATAATGAGTTGATACCGACTAGACTAGTTACCGGGTGGCGAGTTTGTATTGATTATCGGAAGTTGAATGATGCCACCCGAAAAGACCATTTCCCATTGCCTTTTATTGACCAAATGTTAGAATGACTAGCAGGGAATGAGTATTATTACTTTTTAGATGGATTTTCCAGATACTTTCAAATTCCTATTGACTCGAAAGACCAAGAGAAGACCACCTTCACCTGCCCTTATGGAACATTTGCCTACCGACGTATGCCTTTCAGTTTATGCAATGCTTCAGGCACGTTCCAAAGGTGCATGATAGCTATTTTCCATGACATGATGGAGGAAACGATGGAAGTCTTCCTGGATGACTTCTCGGTCTTCGGGGATTCTTTCTCTTCTTGCCTCTCCCATTTAGACAAAATGCTCAAACGGTGCGAAGACACTAATCTTGTTCTAAATTGGGAGAAGATTGATTTTATGATCAAAGAGGGCATTGTCCTCGGCCACAAAATTTCTAAATCTGGGATTGAGGTTGATAGAGACAAAGTTGATGTTATATCTAAACTCCCTCATCCCACTTCCGTCAAAGGCGTTCAAAGTTTTTTAGGTCACGCCGGGTTCTATCGTCAATTTATTTAATATTTTTCAAAAATCGCCCGGCCGATGACCCATCTTCTTAAAAATGATACCCCTTTTATCTTCTCGAAAGAATGTATTAAAGCGTTTAATATACTTAAGAAGAAGTTAACCGAAGCTCTGATTTTAGTTGCCCCTGATTGGGACTTGCCCTTTGAAATTATGTGTGATGCTAGTGACTTTGCGATTGGTGCAGTCCTGGGGCAACATAAGACCAAGCATTTTCAGCCTATATACTATGCAAGTAAGACCATGACGGATGCTCAAGCACATTACACTACTACGGAAAAAGAGTTATTAGCTGTGGTGTATGCTTTCGAGAAATTTCAGCCTTACTTAGTCTTATCAAAGACCATAGTGTATATGGACCACTCGGATCTCAAATATCTTCTTGCTAAGCAAGATGCTAAACTGAGATTGCTCCGGTGGATTCTCCTACTCTAGGAATTTAATGTCATTATTCGTGATAAAAAAAGGAGCGGAGAATATCGCGGCCGACCACTTATCGAGACTTGAAAATCCCCACCAAGATGTTCTTGAGAACAAGGAAATTACCGAAACATTTCCTCTTGAGACTCTTGGTATGGTTACCTTTCGTGGTGATTCTAGTACCCCATGGTTTGCCGACATTGCAAATTACCATGCGAAGAATTTTATTGTGAAAAGGATGTCGTCCCAACCAAAGAAAAAATTCTTTAAAGATGTTAAGCATTATTTCTGGGATGATCCCTACTTGTTTAGTATATGTGCGGATCAAGTAAATAGTCGGTGTATTTTTGGCCAAGAAGTTGTTGACATCCTCGCAGCTTGCCATAATGGACCCACCGGGGGACATTATGGTGCCAACTACACCACTAAAAAAGTCTTTGGTTCCGGTTTTTATTGGCCGACTATTACCGAGATGCCCATGACTTGGTCACACGGTGTGACGCTTGTCAATGTTAAGACAAAATCTCGCAAAAAGATGAAATTCCTAAAAAAGCAATTCAAGTATGCGAGATCTTTGATGTATGGGGCATCGATTTCATGGGGCCATTCCCGTCTTCTCGAGGGAATAAGTACATTCTTATGGCTGTTGACTGCTTGTCTAAATAGGTTAAAGCAAAAGCGCTCCCCACTAACGATGCCCAAGTTGTCGTTAAATTTTTTAAATCTCTCTTCGCCCGATTTGGAACTCCTCGTGCTATAATTAGTGATTGCGGTACTCACTTTTGCAATGACCAATTTGGAAAGGTCATGCTTAAATATGAAGTTACTCACCATCTTTCTACCGTGTATCATCCACAAACGAGTGGACAAGTGGAGGTTTCAAATTGTGGTTTAAAACATATCTTGGAAAGGACCATAGGCAAAAATCGTGCTTCATGGTCCGATAAGTTAGATGATGCTTTATGGGCCTTCCGTACTGCTTTTAAAACACCAATCGGGTGCACTCCATATAAGTTAGTGTACGGAAAGGCTTGTCATCTTCCTATCGAACTTTAACACAAGGCTTATTGGGCCTTGAAACATTGTAATTATGACCTTAAGACCACGGGTGATCACTGAAAAGTTTAAATGAATGAATTAAATGAACTTCGTGATCAAGCTTACGAGAACTCTTTAATATACAAAGAGAAAACAAAGAAGATTAATGACTCCAAGATTAAGAACCGCGTTTTTAACGTTGGTGATCGAGTCCTTCTCTTCAATTCTCGATATTAGATTTTCTCGGGTAAGCTCAAAATCCGTTGGACCGGACCATTCACAGTTTCCCATGTTTTCTCATATGGCACCGTCGAGTTATCTTCAACTAACGGGCCAAACTTTAAGGTGAACGGTCATAGACTCAAACATTAATTTGGAGGGGACATACCACCTATGGTTGTCCCGGATCTCCAAACCTTCCCCATAGACCATTAAATTCGGGGTCGAGTTAGGCTCGTGACTCGGTTATAAAAAATAAAGCGCTTCTCGGGAGGCAACTCGTGTTTCTATATTGTTTCTATTTTCTAATAAGTGTGACGCGAGGAGGCTCGCCTCTTCCATTTTTCATGTTTAGGTGGCTTGTGTTTTATGTTCAGGATTGCCTGGATTATGAAGCCTCTCGTGCTCATGGTTTTGTCCTCCGTTCACTCAAGCTTCAATCCTTTGCATACTTCTATATGGAAATCCAATATCCTAGATTTTATCGACTAACGTTTATCTATTAGCATACTTAATAAACGGCTTTAGATTTACGTAGAAACCCTTCTTAAAACATTAAGGACAATGTTCAGTTCTATGTATGGGGGGAATCTATCGATTTGATTGTGCCTGTAGACGTTGTTTTCACGTAACCTCGTTTTCACCACCAAAATTAAAAAAAAATTATGATTTTATGCAAAAATTCCAAAAATTAAATAAGTGTTTTGTCACAATGTTTGACTTTCCTGCTGGGTAGAATAAGAATAAATTTTGACTCGATCGAGTGTGTTGAGCTCATAGCTTTGTCCCTTAACCTTTATAAACGTTAGCTTTTGCTAGTTTTTTATACAAGAAGCTTTAAAATACGAATTCTAGCTTAACCAAGCCAAGATTTCGCAAGTTTCCATAATTGACTTTAAATATGCAAAGCTAGTTTATTTGACTAAGCATTCGCGGATCTTTTTATTAAAGATTTTAAATTTGCGAAGAACAAGAAATGATAGAGTTAATTATGAGTTAGATGCTAGACAAAGATTATTAGGAAATCTTACAAGCTCATAAGTGTAATTTGTGGCTTTTTCTCCCATAAACTCCTAACCTGACTAATAATAAGTGCTATTTTCGAAAATTAAACTTAAATCAACAATTTTTGAATTTGAAGCTTTATTAATGTAGTCGATAACATTAATTTATTTAGTCTTAGTTCAGCTATATACTTAAATTTTCTAAAAAGAAATTTTTCTATATACCGCGTAATAAACGTTGCAAAAAAAATGATGATGTATATTAATAAGTAGAAACAATATCCCCGTCAGTTTACTAGATCTTGCCGGCTCACAACCGATGTTTCAGTCTTCATATAAGGCGGGGGCCTACACCGAAATAAGACCACTACCTCTTGCCGGCTCACAACCGATGTGGTAGTCGTTTAAAGGGTGGAGGTAATATATTATGATTATAGCAAAAATAATATATAGTTGTTGAATAAATAAGTGTATTAAAATCTCTTTTTTAAATATATATATATATACATATATATATACATACATATATATATATATATACATATATATATATATATATATATAGATTCCGGATCGATTGAGAAGGATTTTTGTATTGAGAATGATGTGAGAAGGTTCTCAAAAATGATAGATTTTTTAAACTTTGATTAAAGTTTTTCAAGCTTAAAATTCATTTTAATGTGATTATTTAATCCTAAATGTGTAAAAAAAATTCGAATCAATGTTTTGAAAAAATCTCTTCTTGATTTTATGATATAGTACCAATACTGAATCTTCTATAAAAATTCTAAGGAATCATTACCCATAACTCGGATTTAGCATTGATTTGTGAATCAAATTTATGATTTATAGATTCGATTCACAAGGCTCACAACCGAGGTTTCAGTTTTCATGTAAGGCGGGGGCCTACACCGAAATAAGACCACTACCTCTTGCCGGCTCACAACCGATGTGGTAGTCGTTTAAAGGGTGGAGGCAATATATTATGATTATATCTCAAAAAAATGTAAACATATAGTTGTTGAATAAATAAATATTAAAATCTATTTTTCTAAAATTTAAATATATATTTGAACTAAGACTAATTTGCTTTCGTTGTAGTTTTTCTATGTATAAATGGGAAGTCCAAGGGTTTTGAAACCGAAGGTCCGTGAGTCTTGATACTAGTCTCTGTGAGGTGTCAAAATCCTGGTCACTTAGCCGTAAGGTTAGGATGTGCCGAGACGAAAATAGATACATGGGATGATCTCGCCTTCAAACTCATTATTCTTAGGTGGAACGTGAAGCATAGAAATATTGCAACTTTCTTAAAATGTTGATCCATGGTTGAAATTTGAAATTAGCACATTCACCTAAGATATAATAATTGTTGGGAGTGAAAAGTTTCCCAAGTTACAAGTATGAGTAGTGTTAGCATCTTAACTTATATTTAACGATGATTTCATTTTTAAGCTTGGTTTGGAATAAGTAAAAAATCGAGGATGATGAATTTATTCTTTTTAGGCATTTTAGGATTGAAGTGCTTCTTATTCTATGACCCTAAAGGTTATGAAAATAACGAAAGTCAAACATTCTAGTTAGTTGCTTAAAAAGAAAAGTATAAAAAGAAAAAGAAAAAGAAAAATGAAAAATATAAAAATATGTGTGGTAATTAATGTAAATATATAAAAATGGTCAAAACGAGGCTTTTCAAAACTAATGATTCTTTAATTCCCTTTGATGAAAACTTGGCTACTTTTCGAGGTAATTAGTCGAGGGGGATTGAGATTCTTGGTTTCCTAAAGTGTTTACTTATGGCAATGCGTGAGGACACACAATATCTTAGTATGGGGGATTTTGGTATGTGCTTAAATATACATACCTTTTACCTAATAAAACGATCCTAAAATGACCAAAATATATCAAAAATGCATTGTATTTGTGTGTTTTGTGATTTATGTTGTGCATGTAACGGATATTCACTAAAGGACAAAAACAAAGCCAAAAACGACAAAACCAAACACGGGAATGGAAAGAGCGTGAAAAGCCGAAGCCGAGGACATGAGCATCTTATTGGGCCAACCCGTACCCAAGTTAATGGGCCGAGTCAGCCTATTAAGCTTATTTATTAAATCAAAAGCCCAAATCCAAAACCATTACAAACGGCCCAAAACAAAGGGCCATGCCTTTGTTTAACCCTCCAGTCCGTTAACCCTTATCCAATAAACCTGTTAAATCCCTTACACCACCAGTCCTAAACTGTTTCATCATCGGTCCTTGTGGGTTTACATCATTAGTCCTATTTCCCCACTTTTCCCTTAACACCCGTTATCCCAAAATAAACACACACACTCAATTAATAATTAAAAAACAAACACTCGCTAATTCCCTATTACTATTCACCCTCCCTCTTTACTTTTTCCTGCGACCCGACAAAACCCCACTTAACCCATCTCCCAGAAGCTGACAAACCACCTTGGCAATCCCATGATGACTGATTGGTGAAGATAAATCAAGGGCTGTAATGAAGAGCAAAGAAGCACAAATGAGGATTCAAGGGCTGAGATTGATGGCTTGGAGAGCACTCTCAAATCCTCTCACAGAAGAAACACGCCTCAAAAAGCTAGATGCTTCTCAAGACCACTACAAATAGAGGACTAGTTTCATACATTAGGGCATCTAGTTTTTTTAGCTTATTAGTGTAACTTTTAGCTTATTGTCTTTATTATTGTATTTTCTTTCAAGCAATCTTGTAATTGTTTCAGTTTTAATAAAAGTAAAGTTTTTTATAAATTATGTCTTATATCTTTGTTTTACTGTTTATGCTTAAATATATAAAAATGGTTTATGATCTTACTTAAAGCTTCAAATAGCTTTTGTTTTCTGTAAAACTTGTACTGATTCAGTTAAGCTTACTAATAGCTTAACTGAATAAATATTTATACACAAAATCCACCCCTAAAATATCTCAGCTTATTTGTGGAAGATAAGCCGGATTTGGAAGGGCTTATAGGACCTCACTAGCTTAATTTTAAACAAGTTAGAGCTTGTAGATAAGCTCTAAAAGAGCATATATGTCCTTGTTTTAGAAAAGGACTTTGTAAGTTCTCATTTTTAGTTTTAGCTTATTTATTGTTCAGCTTATTATAACTGCTTATTTCTGCTTATTATTACTAAATACTGCTTATATATGTTGCTTATTGCTTATTTATGCTTGCATAGTCTAGATCTCATTTGTTTATGTTTTTCTTAAAATTTGTCATAAAATCCAAAAGTATGTTTATTATAGTTGCTTATTGATAATTGCTTATTTGTGGTTAAACATTGCTTATTTGGACTGAATATCATAAGATCTTAATCTATTTTAGCTTTTTACAACTTATATAAAACTGTTTTAAGCTTTAATATGGTTTTCAAACTTATTAAGGGTTGTTTGGCACAAGCATTACTAACCTAGGTTAGTACTATTTGATTGCCGTGTGACCTTTAAGCCAAGTTTGATAAGCTCAAACTAAGCTTATAAGTCAGCTTGTATAAGTTTTCAAAGGTTAAAATTACTTTTTAAGGTTTTATATATCCATACTTAGAAATTGTTGTGTTTAAGCTTATTCATACTGCTTATATCTAATTTTTGCTTAAAAGTTGTTTTGAGGTCTAGTCTTATGCTCTATTGTGGTTCAGTATGCAGTAAAATAGTTTTGGTTAAGTGTGCATTTGTCTTGTGAGATTTAAGTCACAATCTGTCAAAGTGTTTGTCTCAGTTTCTTAAAAGTTTAAAAGTCCTTTTAGATTCACAAATTTAGGTTAGTTAATAGTTGTTTTAGGGTTTGAATTTGATAGCATAAGCTTATTGTAGTATAAGCTCAATCTGTTTGAGCTTATTTTGAAGTTTAGCTTTCATTTACATAGCTTAATTTAGGGCAGCATAAGCCAGTTTAATCTTTCATAAAAACTTAAAAAACTCAAAAATAGTAATCTGCTTAATTTGTCATTTTCAATAGTCATTTTCTAGCTTATTAGTGTTCCTAAATGCTTATTTTTGGCTGTTCCTTATAGATTATACTAGTAGCTTAATCTGTTTTGAGGTTTTAAGGATTAGCTTATTGATTTACTTGCTTAAAACTTACCTTAAAAAGTGCTCTTTAGACTGTTTTTAGTATCTTGTAGCCAAAATAGTTTATTTGATTTTTAAGCTTCCCAGCTTATTGTAGTGCTTATATTGGGTTTATATTTGCTTATTAAGTTTGGATAAAGGACTTAGTAGCTTATTTGGCCTAAGTTTGAGCTTATTACAGCTTATAAGTAAATTCAGTTAAGACTTAAAACTTTTAAGCTTTAAAGTCAATCTGTGACTTGTTCAAGCTTATTTCTGGCTTATTTTAAGTTTCTGAAAAAAAGTTCCTTTTTTTAAAAGTACTTATTTTAGTCTTATTTAGCTTTTTCATTTAAAAATTTTGCAAAATAAAAATGTTGGGAGTATAGGGAAGTCTCAGGTTTCGAACCCGAGACCTCTACCTTAACCCCCAACACTTTAACACACACACCCGCTACCATCTCGCCCTTGGGTCTTTTCTGTTTTAGTATAGAACTTTAATCCTTTTAAGCCATTTTTGCAAGTTTTGCCTTTTCAACCTTATTAGCTTATTTCTAGCTTATTCAAATAAGCTGGTGAACCCATTTTATTTTTCTTAAGTTTAGAATAGATAAGGGTACTTTCCTTATTTTTTCAGATTTTTATAAATTAGTTTAATATTTTTTATTTTTTATAATGATATTTTTAGATTAAATTAGTTTTTAATTCATAAAAAATAAAATTAAATTCATATATATATATACATATATATATATATATATATATACATATATATATATCTATATATATATATATAATTCCATTTTTTTCTAAAATTATTTTTAATCATTTAGGACTTTTAGATTTGAAATTTGCATTTTTAAGGTTAAAATTTAATAATTTAGGTTTTTAGTCGCGTTTTTAGTTTTCCGTTATTGTTTTTAGCTTAAATTCTTAATTGCTTCTATTGTTTGCTTGCCTTATTTACTTTTGCATTTCGTTAATAGAATTAGTATCCAAAATCAAAACTTCGATTTCAGATCACGCGATCACGAACTTAAACAAGATTCTCCATTCACGGCTTCGTTGGGAAACGACCCGGAAGGTTTTATATTTTACTTTGGTTAAAAGTAATTTTCTTAAATCCTTTTGGAATTCTTATTATATACTATAATTGATATATCACAATTTATGTAAACAGACAAATATGTGATAATAATAGTAGAGTAACTTTCTCTGAACATGATAGTGAAATCACTAAGGATGGTAAGGTCATAGGTAGAGGTATTAGGAAGAATGACTTATATGTGATGAATTTAGGAAATAAGCCTAAAGACCAAATTTGTCTAGAAACGATTAATGAAAATTCCACGTTGTGGCATAAGAGATTAGATCACGCAAATATGTGTCTTATTCAATCGTTAGCATCTAAGGAATTAGTTAGAAACTTACATAAGCTTAAGTTTGATTAACACTTTTGTGATGCTTGCAAAATTGGAAAGCAAGCATACGCTAGTCATTAGGCTAAGAATATAGTCTCAATGACTAGATGCTTAGAACTCCTTCATATGGATCTCTTCAGTCCATCCGCCGTACGGAGTTACAAAGGAAACCGATACACCTTAGTCATAGTAGATGACTACTCTAGGTATACTTGGACTAGATTCCTTAAGGACACAACCGAAGCTTTTGATCAATTCAAAATATTTAGTAAGAAAATTCAAAACCAATTAGGATGTACAATAGTGTCAATAAGAACGAACCACTGTAGGGAATTTGATAATGAGGTGCAATTTGAAGAGTTTTGTAATGCCAATGGAATTACACATAACTTCTCAGCTCCACGTACTCCTCAATCAAATAGCGTGGTTGAAAGGAAAAATAGGACACTTTAAGAAATCAATAGGACTATGTTGAATGAGCAATTGCTACCATAAAAGTTGTGGTGTAACGCAGTAGATACTTCAACATACATTCTAAACTGAATCCTAATTAGAGCCATCTTAGGAAAAACACCTTACGAACTCTTAAGAGGTAGGAAACCTACTTAGTCATTAGTCTAAGAAGTAATAGTCTCAATGACTAGATGCTTGAAACTCCTTCATATGGAATCTCTTCGTCCGCATCCGCCGTACGGAGTTACAAAGAACCGATACACCTAATTACATAGTAGATTAGACTACTCTAGGTAATATCTTGGACTAGATCCTTAAGGACACTACCGAAGCATTGTTGAATCAATTCAAAAAATTTAGTAAGAAAATTCCAAAACCAATTAGATGTACAATAGTGTACAAGAAGATCGAACCACTGTAGGTAATATGATAAAGAGTTGCCAGATTTGAAAGTTTTGTAATGCCAATGAATTACCTATAACTTTCTCAGCTCCACGCACTCCTCAATCAAATAGCGTGGTTGAAAGGAAAAATAGGACACTTAAGAAAATCAATACGAACTAACGTTGAATGATCAATTGCTACCTAAAAAATTTGTGGTGAAACGCATAAGATACTTCAACATACATTCTAAACTGAATCCTAAATTAGAGCAACTAGGAAAAACACCTATAGCGAACACTTAAGAGGTAGGAAACCAACTCAATTACATTAGACGTGTTTGGAATGCAAGTACTTGTACATTTTAAAACACTAAAGACTACCTACCACACTTTGACCCACAGGTCATACAAGGTATCTTAAGGTACTCGCAAATATACAGCCTACATCATCCTTAATAAACATACTAGGAAAGTCGAAGAATCACTCAACGTGACATTCAATGAAACTCCTCCACCCTCTAAGACATCACCCTTGGTGGATGATGACTTAGATGAAGAAGAAGCAATTAAGGTTTTCGAAAAGAAAAACCTATAAAATGACATTGAAGATGAAACTTTAGAGATTGATGAAATAGTCAATATTAAGGAATCTAAATACCCATGCCATAGAAAATGTCATAGGAAACTTAACCAAAGGAAACCTTAACCAAAGAACCCTTAGATCACAAACCCAAAACCAAAGTAACTTCTTTTGTTTTATATCAACTATAGAACTTAAAAATGTGAATGAAGCCTTGGCAGATAAAAGTTGGATAGTCGCTATGCAAGAAGAATTAAATCAATTCATTGCAAACGGCATTTGGGAGTTAGTTCCACAACCTAGAAATATGACAATCATAGGAACTAAGTGGGTGTTTAGAAATAAGTTAGACGAGAACGGTATTGTTTCTTGAAATAAGGCTAGGTTAGTTGCTCAAGGCTATAATCAACAAGAGGGCATCGATTATGATGAAACTTATGCCCCAGTTGCTAGACTTGAGTCAATTAGGATACTATTAGCTTATGCTTGTGCTTTAGATTTTAAGTTATTCCAAATGGATGTAAAAAGTGCATTCCTGAACGGTTTTATCAATGAGGAGGTATACGTGGCACAACCTCCAGGATTCATTGACTTTGAAAAACCAGATCATGTTTATAAACTAAAGAAAGCTTTATATGGTCTTAAACAAGCACCCAAAGCTTGGTATGATAGATTAAAAGCTTTTCTTATTAAACATGAATATAAAATGGGAATGGTAGATAACACTCTTTTACTAAGAAGAAAAGTTCAAACCTCATCATCATTCAAATATATGTCAACGACATTATATTTGGCTTAACTTGTCAAGACATGTGTGATGAATTTGCGAAAATCATGCATGACGAGTTCGAGATGAGCATGATGGGTGAACTTAACTTCTTCCTTGGACTACAAATAAAACAAATAGAAGATGGTATTTTAAAGAAATGCTTAAGAAATTTGGCGTAGAAGAATCTAAACCAACGAAAACCCCCATGTCCTCTGATACCAAACTCACAAAAGACGAAGAGTGTGAGTCGGTAGATAGTACCAAGTATCGAGGCATGATAGGTAGTTTATTATACCTAACGACAAGTAGGCCCGATATCATGTTTAGTGTATGCCTTTGTGCCTGCTTCCAAGAGGCTCCTAATACCTCTCACCTTGAAGCGGTTAATCGTATCTTCTGATACATTAAAGGCACTACGCACATAGGATTATGGTATCCTAAGGGGACCGACATAGAAATAGTAGTATATGCTGAATCTGATCATGCGGGAGATTATGTGGACCGAAAGAGCACTAGCGGTATTTGTACGTTCGTGGGATGTTGTTTGACATCTTGGTTCTCAAAGAAACAAACCGCTCTTGCTATATCCACTACCGAAGCTGAATACGTAAGCGCCAGAAAGGCATGTCAACAACGACTATGGAAGAAACAAGCTCTTATTGACTACGATGTTCGACTCGATGACGGTCCCGATCATGTGCGACAATAAAGGCGCGATTGGCCTTAGCAAAAACCCGGTGCAACATTCTCGAACCAAACACATCGAAATCCGTCACCACTTTCTTCGTAATAATGTCCAGAAACAACATATCTCAATCGAAAAAGTTTCGTCCGTCGACAACATCGTCGACGTTCTTACAAAACTCTTTAAACGTAAATCGTTTAACTATCTACGTCTTGGTTTAGGAATGATGGAACATATTCCATAAATCGTACTAGTCTGCTTCTCTTTCTTTTGTCTCAATTCTAGTCTGAGTTCTATTCCGTGTCGTGACAACTTAAAATACTTTTTCGGAAACACTTTAAGTACTTTTAATTCGCGAAATGAAAATTAAAATGTCACTCTTCCTTGTAAATTTTTTGTCAAAACCAAGTCTAAATTCCCTCACTAAGGGCGGCCCCCATATCCTCGATGGCCCCCCAATATATTTAGGACCGCCTGACTATATGGGACTGCCATAAGAAAACTCGTATATTCCTCAGTTAGTCAAAAAAATTCAAATCACTAAACCAAACACACCCCTTCTTCTTCCCCTGCAGCGTGAGTACATGACTAAAACAACCCAAAACTTAAAATCACCCATTAAAACACTAATTGAAGATAAAATCAACACCTACAATCATTCATAACATCATCAATTGTAAGTCATTTCATCTATTTTCTTTCAATTTGAGTCTAGGGTTCATGATAAACACAAAAATTGAAATTGGGGATTTTTTATTTTTCCTTCAATTTTGTACAATTAGGACTACTAGGTTACAATGTATAAGTAGACATAATATTTTCATACATTAGTTAGTTTGTCAAAAAATTGATTTCGAACCTAAAACCCTAATTTTAGTTTCAAATCACTTACGTTAGGAACAAAATAAAATTGTTATTATGCATTGTTAATACAACTTAAAAAATATTTTCAAACACATGCATAATGATCTCATGAACAAATTTCGAGATACATAATTCATATGTATTTTTCGACTTGTTTGGATGAGCAAAATCAAAGTAAGTAGCGTTTGGGTTAACTCTTAAGTTTTTATTTAGGTCGAGTTAATCGCTACTCCACATTCGTTACATTTAGGCACACACTAGAAACAATGTCAATACAACATTACAAGTAAATGATAATAAAATTTGACCTCAATATTCTTTTTCTAGGAAATCATGCCTCTCAAGTCATCCGAAGATCACAAAAATACAAGACATAATATTCCAATAATATCACATGAATACCGTACACCTATAAAACAAAAACTAAGAAACCTTAAAAGTCGTTGCATTCATGAGGGATCGGGTGGTTTTTAAAAACTTTGCGGATCTAAACTATGTTCGGTCACTTTGTTGCTTGTCGAGTTTAAGTTTGAGTGTCTCCTTGAAATTAATTACCAAATTTGTCCTCGTTTCATACTTGAGTTTTATAGTCAATATCAATTAAACTATTTCGACGAAGGTGAAATGTTCATCGAATTTGTGATTCAAAATCAATTCTTTTCTTACTCTCTTGAATAATTTGCTCAAATTCTTGACATACCTTGTGAAGGTGCCTGTGTCTTTACTGACAAGTGGTTACTTATTGAGTTGGCATATGGTGTCCCTATGGATGGTTCATATCAAACCAACCCTCCTCTCCTGATGACATCATTTCGTCTATTTGAATTGATCGAGAAGGTCAAGTTTGTCGCATCCGTCATGAGGAAGAAATTAATGTTCTTGAATATCAAATTCTCATTCGTGAAATTATGCCAACGTTAAAGCCTTTGGAAGAAATTATCCGAGAAAAAGTTTTCTATTTGGGGGAGGTAATCGGGACCATGTTCCCGTGTGTCTTTGTTACATTCTTTATTGTGTTGTACACTCCGAAAACTTCAACCTTGCCTATTATATGGCAAAACGAATGGAGTGGGTCACTAAACAAAAATGGTTGATTTTACCCTATGGTATGTTATTGACCCGTTTGTTTAAACTCATCATGAATGAAAATCATGAATTGTACAATGAGTCTTATGTCTTGTACGATCGTGTCATGAATCCTCTTGCTGCTCAACAAGAGCGAAAGACTAGAAAGGATCATGGCACGAGAAGATGTCGTCACTCCACTTCTTCTTCTTCCGCCTTTGACCAACCATCCTCCTCTCATCTTAATGATGATGATGATGATGGAAATGGCGAAGGGACCTCGCGTGCAAGCACTCCTTCCCCCATTCGTTATGTCAATTCGTTAACAAATGAAGTTCCTTAAGTTTTTCAAAACCCACCTAACATTGAACCTCACTTGGAACCCTTTTACACCCGTCAAACAAAAATCATCTACCGTTAAGTTTAGATTCGAGACGAACAACGTGGTGGGTTAAGGTCAATCGGGAAAGGCCTTAGAAACTTGTGGAGAAATATCAAAAAGTGAGCAATATGGAAATGTGCTTTGTGACATTATTAACTATATTATTTACTACTTTATGAAACTTAAGTACTTAAACTTATATTACTTAGTGGTAACTTAGTATGTAGTACAGGCAATATAACTTGCATTGGATGATCTTTTGATTTTACCATCCTAAACACTTGTTTGCATAGAACTTGATACACTATAATTACCTACATGATGATATGCACGCTTATCTATTTGTTAATATGCATACATATGTTTCTTCGATTGAACTTTGGATGGTTAGTTCTATGAACTTAATTGTTAAGTGTTAGATGATTCATGATGAAATAGAATTGATTGCAAAAAGAAAAAATTAGGAAATTTTTTCTCCTGTACAGGGCTTACAGAAAATCAGGAAGAACTAGAAAATTTCCTGTCTCTAGAGAACGGCCCCCGTAAATAAAGGGTGGCCCCCTAATATATCTGGGACCGCCATCAGAAGTCATAGAAATTTTACTGTGACTACCTGATTTTCTGTGTAGTTGACCATTCTCTCTTAGACCCAGCTAAACCTCCTGCATTTTGCTAAACCACTTTTGGAATCTATTTCTTTAATCCTCATGCTTTTCTACTTTGATCCTATGCTTTCAAATTAAATAAGCCTTCCTTACCATTCTTCTTACCACCTTCATCTTCCTCAAATCATTCTACCTTGAATTCCACCAAAGCTTCTTCTTCTAACCCTTCCAAGAAAATTAAACTAACCATAATCCCTCCTAGATAACTATTTGTTAACATCTCTAGTGATGAAGATGTCACCACCACACCTTCTCCTAGAACAACTTCTTCATCTCCAACTCCTCCAAATGCACCATCCAAAACTCCATCCACCAATCAAACCTCATGAAGCTAAGAGAACACATCTTCTTCTTATCAATCAAAACTTCAAATTTCACCACCATCGTCAAATGAACCAACTTCTCCTCAACTTTTGAACCCTTTGCTTGACAACATCTTGGATGTTCCTCATAGACCTTCAAACCCTCAACCACTTCAAAGTTATCCTTCTTTGGATACCACACTATCTTTGTCACTAATCACTCCTCTTGATCACATTCATAATACTCCATTACCACTATCTCCACCACAACCTTAACCACCTATCATGGGCCACCCTCTTTACTACAACTACCATGACTACCATGGGTTAACTTGCATATGTTGCTTTTATAACCGAACTCTTTTCTTAACCTTAAGATATGAGATGAACATCATGTTTGCTCATCTTGAGTATCTTCTCACTACCGCAATCACCTTACACTTTTCCACACTCCACATGGAACTTGGCTTCAAAAATTTTCATTAAACTTGTCACCCCAAACCTTTTTTGCTCAAAAAAGTCATGCCCTTATGATTCATGATATCATTTAGGACTTTATGTAGTTTCTGTCTCTCTTTTTCTCATTCAGTAATAATAATATATGCTCCCCATTCCGTGCCCCCACCCCTCCCGTCATTAATTATATCGTATTAGCTCTAGTTTTGTACCTTATGTTGTATTGATGTATTACTTGCTTTTGCTCTTGTATGAGGTTTCCTTTTTATAAATGAAACTCTCTTTTGGGTGACTTGAATTCAATGTTATAATTAAAAGATATTTGTCTTGCTCTTGTACCTTTAACTTTGTTTTGTATCAAATAATTTTTGTAAGATCGATCCCTTGGTGTCCCAAACAAGGGGGAGCATACATCAAGGGGGAGTCTTGATATCGTCTTCGATTTCTTTATACCTACAAACTTACTCGACGATCATCCTTTTTGAATTCGACAAAAAGGGGAAGAAATGGAACAAAACTCATTAATAATGTGTAACTATTAATTTTATACAAAATGAGTTTATATTTTGTAATCATCAAAAAGGGGGAGATTTTTAATACAAATAATGTCAAAAACGTTATTTATATTTTTTGACCGTCTCAACCAGCTTTGATAATACAATAAATTGTAAAATTACGTTTTCGTAAAATTAAACAGTTTAAAAATTATTACTCGTAAAAGTCCATTCTTTTGATTAGTAATCACTTACAGGTATGAATCAAAAATTCATGTAAGCATGATTGTGATCAAGACATTTATTTTTCTCTTTTCCATTATATTTTTATATAATTTAATTATTACAAACATTTTCTAATTAAAAAGAAAAGGTTTTATTAACAAATAAGGAATTTGAAATTCAAATTTCCCCCCAAATGGAAGGGCTTACCGGATACAAATTCCCTACAAAAAGACAATATAGGGGAGCGTTGGTGGTTACTGGGTGGCCCTCCTTTAGGCCTGGGGCCCCCAAATTATATTGGGGACCGCTCAGTGACGTTGGATTTTTTTGTCTTGAAATATGCTCCTTTCCTTGCAAAAGTCTAGACTCTTTGCACAAAATTTTCTGATAACTTTCTCTCTTTAAAAATATTCTTTCTCTCTCTAAATCTCTTGATCACTAACATTCTTATATCTTGTTTCAAGTGATTTAATCTCTTCTTCTCATTTCTTCCTTCTCATTCAAGTGCAAGAGAAGAACATTCGTATTCGCCAAGAAACGAATTGTTATTTAGCGATCTCTCCTCTTTTCTACTAAGTACCAAATCTCTATTGTAATTATCTTGTGTATTTGTGTGATTAGTATAGTGTGTAATTCTGATAGTGTAGATCTTGTGACTCTATAGTGATTGTGAAATGTTAGATTGGTTCTAGTTAAGATTAGGACTCGACATTTAGCTTAGTGTCAGAAAATAACTTAAGCGACGTGTAAATGATAAGTACGATACTTGGGGAGTGGAGTAGGGCGAAGAGGTGCTTCATAGCCGAACCACTATAAAATCTTGGCATCTTTGTTTGATTGTTCCTTTCCTTATCTCTTCATATTATTGTCATTGTTATTTAGCTTTAGTTTAGATTGTTATGTTGTTTGTTCATATTGTTAATTGGTTAAACATACAATTTGAATCTAAATATTTTCAAAGCAAACTTTTAAAACGTAAAACGAACCTGTAAACTATTCAACCCCGCCTATCTAGTTTCCACACGTTCCATGATAAAGACTCGAAAAATATACAAACACCTCGACCATCGAAATGACAAAGACAACCTAAGTTGGCGTTCCCGCAACGGTCAACTTACCAATCATCCCAAACCTTACATACTTTTACAAAAGTGGTGATATTGGCCAATTTATACAAAACTATACATCGTTGATTTTTATCCACATATCAACGAATAATCGATCCTTTTCTTTTTTGATGCATTTTCTATTTGTTCATTTTTTTAAAACATAAATCTCGATGCAATTTCACCATCTTCACACTATATAGGAGGTCAATACGCCATATCCCAAACCCAAGGATCCGCCGTATTGCATCCTGTAAAAATAAATTTTTTGAAGTTTTGCTGAAATTAAATGCAGAAATTAAAGACTGATAACGTCCAGACAGGTTCGATACGGCGTATCCATAGAGGTTCGATACGTCGTATTGAGTGTTTGGGAAGACAGATTCAATAAAACAATTAAAATTATAGTTCAAACAATTAAAAACAGTTGGGTTGTCTCCCGGTAAGCACTTTTCTTTCAGCTAGTCTTTAAGTTAGACTTTTTCCTTCTCTTCATTCATTCGTCGAGCTCAATTATCTCGTTATCTTCCGTATTGGAACTTCTATCATAGTATTTTTTAACCTTTGACCGTTGACCTTAAAGCTTGAACCATTTTTATCGGTAATTTCTACGGCTCCATATGGGTACATGGTTTGTACAATGAAAGGTCCAGACCAAAGTAGTGCTTAATCGATGTGCACGAGGGTGAAATTACCCTTCGTGTTGGCAAAGAAGCCATAACTTTCAACCTAGATCAAACTTCGAGGTACACGGCAAATTTCAATCATATGACGGCAAACCGGATTGACGTCATTGATATGGCTAGTGAAGAATACTCGCAAGAGATCTTAGGTTTTTCTGATTCGATAGCTGATTCGCTGATAGCGTACACTTATATAGCAACCCTAATACAGATCCTGACCGAATGCCCTTGACCAAGGCAAAAGGT
>BQNB010125479.1:0-19760 GCA_026074375.1 Tanacetum coccineum | reverse complement strand
CCCCTACACTTGAGCTTTTACATGCTCGATATTTACAATCTAACTAATGATCTGTTTTGAGGTGGATCAAAATAACATGGAGATCATTTGACAAACATATGGGGGTATTGACTTAACTTTTCTACCCATTCTTCCACAAAATACATATAAGGCAGGCTAAGGATTTTTTGGGTGTAACGATTGGTTTAAGGGTGACAATGCTCTTCATTAATAGTCCAGATTAACCAGAAATTACGAGAACCGTGAAAAAGGATAGGCTCGGAGGGTTGTACTAGGGTATCCTGGACTAAAGGTGAGTGCATGACAAGGGTGTGGGATAGTTATATGATCAGTGTGACCATCATAACAATTACAGGTTTAAAACATGGGTTAATCCTAATGCCTCTTATCAAGCAAATCCTAATACTTACTATGCGGTCTCGGGATGCATCACAAAAACAAGTTCTAGAATTTAATATGCTACTAGTACACTCTCATAATCCTAAAATAACCGAAACCAATGTTCCAGAAAAGGCGAAGAAACCACGCATACACATCCATAACGATGGAATAGACACACATGATTGCTCACTCCTTAACTCGAATAAGCTAAAGGTATAATATCTAAGGGCGAACCTCACATTGTGGGGGTGGAATTTTAAGGGTTTTTGTGCTAGTCATATAAATTCCTATCCATGAGATGCTAGTAATACTCGGTTTTCGTTGGTGTGTGTCGTAAAATTTTTTTAATTTTGGTAAAAATCACCCTTTATGCTATGTTCCGATATATTACCCATCTTTTTAAGGACAAAGCAAATGGCAAATGAAAGAATAGTTTCTAAGGCTTATTCCCCCCCTACACTTAAGTTGAACATTGTCCCCAATGTTCTTTAGAAGTACCCATTAAAAATAGGTAAAGGGAAAAGAAAACAAGGAAAAGAAACTAGTACTCCCCTGGTTTACTCAATAATGGAGAAGAAACATGCGATAAATGGTTAATCGTCCTCTGAGAAATCATCCAATGAAACTTCCTATGAACTTCCAAGCTTCTTCTCATCAAATATAACCTGTAATCAAAGACAAAGACAACTATACCAAGCATAAAATGTGCGACTTACCACTATACAATATGAATTTAGGGTTCGACTCGACAGATAGGATGAAAGAATTGATAAATTTATTAGGTTTTGCAGGTTTATAATGGAAGAATAAGTATATTAAATGTCGTGCAAGTTTTATTTTCAATAATAATTAAAAACTTTAAGTTTTCGGAAACTGGGCGTTTGACGCCATCAGGGTTGTGGTGACCCCGTCACAGGTGTCGTGGTGACGGTGTCGCGTGTTAATCGTGACGCCGTCTCCATAGTCTGTGAAAACGAAATTTTTGTTTTTGATGAAAAAATTCCTGCACTTGATTCCATAAGTTAATTCCTGTATAAATGGTTGTATAAAACCTGGGATTTAACAATTCAATCATATAACTCGAAACTGACGCGAATTAATCTAAACAATTCATTTATCATGTTTGAATTTGGCTCAAAAGCCGGATAAATTCCCCTATGGTAATCGTTTAGATACGTATCAAACAAATAACCCTTAAATATATATAATATATATAATAAAATACATAAGCAAAGTATCATACAAATTATTCTTAGGAAAGAATAATAAGTAATAAACACGGGTATCGTTCTCTTCGGTGAGAGGTGAATGAAAATCTACGGTTATATCGGGAATCGAGCTTGAATGTCATTAAAGATTTGGTTTTGGTTTCTAATTCTAATAACGCAAATGGAAAGAAATTAAAGGCATGCTAAGCTAAAAATAAAGGTGACTTAAAACTAACGACTTTTAAAGCAATTAAAAAAACTAATTAAAAACTAAATTAAACTAACTAATTGACCAAAAATAACAAATTGAAACTCAAAAAATTCAAAATGCAAATTTCTAATCTTAAATGTATTAAAATAATTTTTAAAACTGAGAAAATATTTTTTAGAATTTTTTTAACTAATTAAAACTATTTTTAAAAGTAAATAATACCAAAAATGAAATTTAAAATATAAAACTAAATCCTAAAATTTTAACAAAATTTATAAAAATACTATAAGCTAAAAAGGTGTTTTATAAAAGAAAAAGACCGAATAAGCTTAAACCAATAAGCTAGGAAAAATTGAATAAGCAAAATAAGCTATAACTAAAACGTGTATAAGAAATAAATGAAAGGAAACTATAACAGAAAAGTCCCAAGGGCATACTGGTAAGGCGTTGGTGTTGTGAAGGAGAGGTCACAGGTTCGAGTCCTGTGACCTTCCTTTTTCCAAAACATTTTATTTTTCAATTTCTTTTTGAAAAAGCAATAAAATAAGCAAAACCTAGAAACTTTAATAAAGGAACTTTATGACAAAGCTTAAAAATAAACAAGAAAAAGCTAAATTAAAATGATAGATTTGCTTATTAAAACTAATGACTAATAGCTAAACTGTTGGCTTTATAAAAACTTAATAAGCAATTACAAAACCCTAATAAACTAAAACAGGCTTAGTCCTAGACCTAATGAGCACTAAAGAGAAAGAAATAAGCAAAATAAATAAGCTAAAAAACATTAAAAAGGCAAACAGACTGCAAACTTTAAAACAGACCTAAGGACTTTGACAGACTTTAAAAGGACTAATACTACTACTTTTAAGTAAAGAAAATGAATTAATAAGCACTACTATTAAGCTAATTCCTAAAAACAGATTTAGAACATGACTTACTTAACTCAAATAAGCTAGGATTAAGCTAAGAGGTTTAGAAAACAAGCTAGAAAAATGAAATGAAAGTAACAGACACAACTACTTATGATTTTGGCTTTTTGGAGAAAATGACAGATTTTAAGCTTAATTTTAAGATTCAAAAGCTAACTTGACAATCTAAAAACTTAAAACAGATTAAGCTTACACTACATTAAGCTATTTTCAACAAAATTAAACCTAAATTAAGCTAGGAATTAACTAAAAATGATCTGCATGATGAGGACATCTAAGGACAACCTACCAACTAACTTACTTGACTGAATTTGAAAAAAACACTTAAAAGGCTAACCAAAGATTACAGACTTAATAAAAATGCACATTGATGCATTAAAAAACTCAATTGAACACAAGAAAAACTGCTTCCTAAGTAAACTTTTATATAGCCAAAAATCAAACAGTTTAGACACTTTTGAAATGGTAAACTTGAGAATTTCATCAAACAAACTAAAAACTTAATAAAAATACTTTTAAGCTTATAAAAACTAGCACTTTGACGTTATTTGAGCATATGAAACTGATTTCCTAAACAAAAGTAAATTATATTTGATTTTGCCAACTTGAAACAGCTTATCCCAAACACCCCTTTAAAACTTGACTTTTTATATTTAAGCTAATTCAGATCAAATAAAGCTCTAATTTGCTAAAACAGATGAAGAACTATGATAACTAATGACATATAAGCAAAATCCTTAAGAGAATAAGCACTAACAAATAAGTCGCACTAATAAGCTATAAACTAAGATAAAAGGACAGATTCATTTAAACCTTAAATTAAACTGATCAAAACCATAAACTAGACTAATTAAGCTATTAGAAGATTGAATAAGCACAATTAAGTAGCAATAAGCAAGAATTAAGCAATAAGATAAGCTAAACAGTTATTTAAGCTTAAAAAGAGTAAAAGAAGAAGTACCTTGATCCTAGCTCAAACAAGGATCAAAAATGCTTAAGGGAGCTTATTTATAAGCACCAGCTTATTTAAAACAAGCTGGTAAGGTCCATAAGCCCATAGATGTTTGGCTTATCATCCAAAAATAAGCTGAGGTAATTTTGGGGGAGATTTAAGTGAAATACTAATTCAGTTAAGCTTTAGAAGGCTTAACTGAATGAGAGCTAGCTTATGGAGTAACAAAGAGCATATAGAACTTATTAGCTTAATTTTGAATTTATTTAAACCATAATTGCATAAAGGAAAAACATGAATTAACACGAGTTTAAATGAACACTGAAATTTTATTGATAATCAAAGAGAGTACAAGCTTTAGAAAGTAAATTACATTTAAAAAAACAAGACAATTAAGCTAAAAGCTATAATAAGCTACTACAACTACTAAAAGCTAAGCTAAAAACTACTCCCGAACTCTGTTTTAATGGCCTCTATTTATAGCATTGAGTAGAAGCTTCTAGGCCTTGGAGGAGCGTCCTAATCTTCAATCCTTGCCCTTCAATCGAACCGCCTCAAATTAATCGATCTCAGCCCTTGATTTCTTTCCATGTCCTATCCACCAATCAAAGCTTGTAGGATTGCCAGCGTGTAAAAGAGTGTCAGACGTGTCAGGTAATCCTTATAGAAGCAAAGGGGAGTGTGGGTGAATGAGGATTTACCTGTACTCTGTGTGTTGTTTTATGTAAGAGTGAAAATGAGGGAGGGAAGGGATGTACAGTAAATTTGACCAAGCATTGTATCGTTTGACTTGGATATGGGATTGGGTTGGGCTTTTTATTTTGATTCGGACCGAGAGTGGATTTAAATGGATTTGGACTTATATAATAACTTTGGGCTTTTTAGGTTAAGTAAATAAGATTGTGGGCTGACCCGACCCATTAAGTGGGCCCGGTTTGTTCTATAGAAGATGGGTACGCCTTCAACTTCGGTTTTTTCATGCTCTTTCCAATCCCGTGCTCTGTTTCATCCGTTTTGGCCTTGTTTTTTGTCTTTTGCTGAATATTCGATACCTGCACAGTACACGAAGCAAAACAAGCACATATATGGTATTTTATATCCGTTTGTGGTCATTTAGTCTCATTTTATTAGGTAAAATGTATGTGTAATTAAGCATATACCAAAATCCCCCATACTAAGCCATTGCCGTGTCCTCACGCAATGATATAAATACACGCTTAAAACCAAAAATTCCAATCCGCCTAAACTAATCACCTCGAAAAGTAGCTAAGTGCTCATCTAAAGGGATTAAGAAATCACTAGTTTTGAAACGCCCCATTTTACCATTTTTCTACACTTTCATTTCTCTATTTATTTTTATATTTTTCCTTCTTTTTTTATATATTTTTTTGGGTTAATGACTTAAAAAGTCTGCTAACTTGACACTTTTTGTCTTTGTGTGTAGCCATCTTTTTCTTTTCCTATTATGTCATCAAACTTTCAAAAGTCGATCATTGTGTGTATTTTATGACCATTTTACCCTTACTTTTTTGAAATTTCAAACGGTAAAATGGTCATTTTACATGGCAGAATAGTCACAAAATATACACAATGATCGACTTTTGAAAGTTTGATGACATAATAGGAAAATAAAAAGATGGCTACACACAAAGACAAAAAGTGTCAAGTTAGATGACTTTTTAAGTCATTAGCCCTATTTTTTTTCTTTTAAGCAATCTAACTAAAATGTTTGGACTTTTGTTGTTTTAATAACTTTTAGGGTCATAGAACAAGAAGCGCCTATAGAATAATCTATAGATGTCCAAAGGATAAATTCATCGTCCTCGATTTTTCATTTCCCCAAACCAAGCTTAAAAACGAAATCACCGTTAAAATACAAGATAAGATGCTAACACTACTCATATTTGTAACTTGTAAACTTTTTACTCCAGATAATCATTATATATTATGTGAGTGTGCTCATTTCAAATTTCAACCATGGATTAACATTTTAAAAAAGTTGTAATATTTCTATGCTTCACGTTCCACCCAATAATAATGAATGTGAAGGCGAGATCATCCCATGTAACGGACTTTTAGTATTCGGCACATCCGGCCGAGAAACCCGGCTAAGTGACCAGGCTTTTGACACCTCACAGAGACTAGTATCGAGACTCACAGCTTCGTTTCAAACCTTGGACTTACCGTAATATACATGTAAAAACTCAAACTAAAGCAATGTAGTCTAGTTCCAAAAATTATTTTAAATTTTTTGAAAAAAAATTTTAACTATTTTTTTATTCAACTAAAGCTATATATATATATTTTATATATATATATTTTATTTTTATATATATTATTTTATTTTATCTTTTATATTTTTGCTGTAATCATTAATATATTACCTCACCCTTTAATCGACTACACATCGGTTGTGAGAGGCATGAGGTAGTTGTCTTATTTCGGTATCGGCCCCAACTTATATGAAGTCTGTAAACATCGGTTGTGAGCGGAAGAGCCAAGTAAACTGGCAGGTATTTATTCACTTATTTTTATTATTCATAATAATAATATTTGTTATTTTTATTTTTACTTTTTTACTTGCAACATTTATTACGCGGTAGATAGAAAAAAAAATTCTTTTTAGAAAATTTAAGTATATAGTTGAACTGAGACTAAATAAATTAATGTGATTACATTAACAAAGCTTAAATTATTATTTGTTGATTAAGTTTAATTTCCAAAAAGAGCACTAATTTTAGTCCGATTAAGAGCTTATGAGAGAAAAAGCTGTAGTACAAATTACGCTTATGAGCTTGTAAGATATCTAACTAATCCTTGTTTAGCATCAAACTTATATTTAACTTTATCATTTCTCGTTCTTCGCAAATTTTAAATCTTTAATAAAAAGATTCCCGAATGCTTAGTCAAATAAATTAGCTTAGTCAAGTTTATAACGGTTAAGGGACAAAGCTAAGAGCTCAACACACTCGATCGAGTCAAAATTTATTCTTTTTCTACCCAGCTGTAAGTCAACATTGATGACACAAAACACTTATTTTATTTTTGAAAATTTTTACTTTTGGCATAAAATCACATATTTTTGAAATTTTTGGTGGTAAAAACAGGATTGCGTAAAAACATCGACTGCAGGCACGATCAAATCGATAGATACCCCCCATACTAGAACTACACATTGTCCTCAATGTGAGATTGTCACCCCCATACTAATTTCAATGCACAATCTTAATATAACGGGGCCTCTACGCAAATCTGAAGCTTTATTAGGTATGCAAATAGATAATTGTTAGTCAATAAAATCTAGGATATTGGATTCCCGAGATAAGCATGCTAAGGATTTGAAGCTCGAGTGAACGAAGGACAAAACGACGAGCACGAGAGTCTTCAAAATCCGGGCAATCCTGACAAAACAAGCAACCAAAACACGAGTAAATGGAAAGAGGTGAGCCTCCTTATGTCACACCTATTATAAAATAGAAAGAACACGGGTTGCCTCCCGAGAAGCGCTTATTTTTGTTAACCGAGTCTTAAGCCTGACTCGATCCCCCATACTTGATTTGATCAAGGAGGATAGAAATGGAGATAAGGAACATCCAAGATAGGAATGTCCCCTCCATAAATCATCATTGGGCTTTCAGAATCATTAATAAGCTGAAAAACATTAAAGCCCCGGTGAGATAGAAGATGAGGAGATTTCTCCTCTTTTGAAATGAGAATTCCAGGATTGAAAACTTTGTCCTCATTTTTGGATGAAAATGGAAGCAAAGTGTCAAACACTAGATAAAGGGTGGGAAGGGTGGGTAAAATATTAGGCACATGAACATAAAGTTCTCTTGTCGAATTATCAGAAATATCATCCACCACTTTTGTTGTCAAAACTCTCGTATCGGGCTCAATATCAAAGTAAACATCATCATCTGGAGGTTTTTCAGGAGGACGAGGAGATGATGGAACATTATAAAAATCAACGTGAAATGATTCATACCCAGGAAGGGAAATAGAGCCATCGTTAAGTAATTCTTCAAGAAAAAGAACATCCCCCTTCGAGTCATAATCGTCATTTTCAATACCCGGTGGTATCGAGTCATCCGGAGCAAGAAATATATCGATCTCCTCCATAAGAGAGTCACTATACTCGACGGGGATAGGAGATGGGGAGAAAGATTCGATAATAGCATCAGGAATCTTAGAATTAAGTTATTCTGGAGAGTGAGGAGATGAATCATCATTCAACAAATTTTCAATTAGACGAATATCTTCTTCCGGATCTAAATCAGCTTCAACAATTCTTGGTGGAATTGGATCGATAGGAGCGAGTTCACTGGCAAACTCCTTGATAAGAAAAATTATCGAATTAGCACGATTAAGCAAAGATTGTACTGAATCGGGTATGACATCTAAGTGATTGATCAATTATTTTTTTTCACCGGTGGAATAGAAATGATAATCTGAAACCTTCATTCTTGGAAGGAAAACATCACCAACGGGCATATCACACTCACTTTCCTTATCGGATAAATCCTCGGACTCACTTGGGGTTAGGTTAAGGTCCTTAACACTAGACTTATTTTCTTTGTCCGATTCCATTTTCAGAATAGTGTTAAGATGCTCTTCCTCCATTATGAGAGAGTCCGTAATCGGTAAGTCGGATGTGATTTCAACTGACAAAGGAAGTTCAGAAATAATATCTCTCAAAGGAATAGAACTTTCCTCGTCATCGTCATCATCATCGTAGTAAATAGGAGGCTTCCAATATTGAGAACTAACTTTAGCTGCCTGCTCTTCCTGCTTTAGCTGATTCGAATTTTCATCAAGAGTTTGTAAATCTTTAGAAAATTGAAGTAGCAATTCTTGCATACTTTCTGGTTTTTCTTCCAAAGTTTGCATAGCTATAAAGAATTTCTCCTCCTCAGAGTTTTCACAGCAAAAGTATTGTTGTGGACAACTCGGTGAATTTTGTGGATAATAATTATCACCAAATTTTTGATTGTAGCACGGTTCCTGCTCATAGACAAGCGGGAACCGTGCTGGACAATCATAACCATGATGAGAATCATTTCCACATAACTCGCACAAGTATGTCTCGTACTGGGGATGTGGAGGGTGGGGGAAAACATTTAGAGGATCATTGAAAGAATTCGGATTTGAATCACAAACGAATGAATTACCAGCTTTAGAATTGCAAAATGAACAAAATCCTTCTTTAAGACAATATCCACACTTCACACATGTACATCGTCGGTAACGTACACCATCTTCTAACGGATCTTTACAATGAAAACAATGAAATTGGTTGAGCAAAGATGTTTGGGGTTGTGGAGGTGCGTAGGAAAAATCGGGTTTTTCATCATTTGAAATGGGATCGGGGTTACGGACAAACTCGTCTCTGAAACTCACATTGGTACAATGCTGATAATTTCCACCGTTAAACGGACCTCCACACCACGAGCATCTTGAAAACCAATACATTTTGAAGAAATATCGGATAAGAAGGTTAAGAGAATAAGAATTAAACGAATAAGAGGATAAAGAAGAATATTTATAGATTTTTCAAATAATACATAAGGAAAAGAAATAATAAAAATAAGAAAATAAAAATTTTTGGTAACCGAAAGTCAAAAGTGCACGGTAGCTCTCTAGAAAACGCACAAAGAAGCGGAGGAGCGGGTAAGCGCGAAGCGTTTTAAAAACCTTCTCCTTTCGGGTCGAAGTTCGTAGTATCGACCCTCCTTATACCTCTCTTATAGTTTGTTAACTAAAGATGAGCCGAAACGACAATTAACAAACGGTTATTTTTAATATTAAAATAAAAAAAAATAAGAATAGAAGTGTAAAATATTTTTGTATTAAAATAAAACGAAAACTTTCACGGAGAAAGGATCTTCAAGACTCGAATACAAACAATCCCGCAAAAATCGCTACACCTCTCCCCGGCAGTGGCGCCATTTTGGTAATCGTTTAGATACGTATCAAACAAATAACCCTCAAATATATATAATATATATAATAAAATACATAAGCAAAGTATCATACAAATTATTCTTAGGAAAGAATAATAAGTAATAAACAAGGGTATCGTTCTCCTCGGTGAGAGGTGAATGGAAAGCTACGGTTATGTCGGGAATCGATCTTGAATGTCATTAAAGATTTGGTTTTGGTTTCTAATTCGAATAACGCAAATGGAAAGCAATTAAAGGCACGCTAAGCTAAAAATATAGGTGACTTAAAACTAACGACATTTAAAGCAATTAAAAAAACTAATTAAAAACTAAATTAAACTAACTAATTGACCAAAAATAACAAATTAAATTTAAAAAATTCAAAATGCAAATTTCTAATCTTAAATGTATTAAACTAATTTTTAAAACTGAGAAAATATTTTTTAGAATTTTTTTAACTAATTAAAACTATTTTTAAAAGTAAATAATACCAAAAATGAAATTAAAAATATAAAACTAAATCCTAAAATTTTAACAAATTTTATAAAAATACTATAAGCTAAAAAGGTGGTTTATATAAGAAAAAGACCGAATAAGCTTAAACCAATAAGCCAGGAAAAATAGAATAAGCAAAATAAGCTATAACTAAAACGTGTATAAGAAATAAATGAAAGGAAACTATAATAGAAAAGTCCCAAGGGCATATCAGTAAGGCGTTGGTGTTGTGAAGGAGAGGTCACAGGTTCGAGTCCTATGACCTTCCTTTTTGCAAGACATTTTATTTTTCAATTTATTTTTGAAAAAGCTATAAAATAAGCAAAACCTAGAAAGTTTAATAAATGAACTTTATGACAAAGCTTAAAAATAAGCAAGAAAAAGCTCAATTAAAATGATAGATTTGCTTATTAAAACTAATGACTAATAGCTAAACTGTTGGCTTTATAAAAATTTAATAAGCAATTACAAAACCCTAATAAACTAAAACAGGCTTAGTCCTAGACCTAATGAGCACTAAGGAGAAAGAAATAAGTAAAATCAATAAGCTAAAAAAAACATTAAAAAGGCAAACTTTAAAACAAACCTAAGGACTTTGACAGACTTTAAAAGGACTAATACTACTACTTTTAAGCAAAGAAAATGAATTAATAAGCACTACTATTAAGCTAATTCCCAAAAACAGATTTAGAACATGACTTACTTAACTGATAAGCCTAGAAGAAACAAAAGGCCTAAAGACAGTAGGCTAAAAGGACTACAAAGGACTTATAACTCTAATTTAAGCTAACTTATAACTAATAAGCAATAAAATTAAGCTAAAAAGAGAAAACATATAAAGATTGATACTCAAATAAAACAAAAAATATGTGGAAGGAAACAAATAAGTTCAAGATATAAGCTAGAAAAGTACTATGCAAATGACAGTTTACACTACTTATTTTTGGAATTTTTGACTTTTTATGATTAAAAGACCACTTGCAATTCTAAAAAAAATAAGATTCAAAAAGACTTTTGACACACTAAAAACTCAAGACAGATTGAAATTACACTACAATAAGCTAAAAACAATAAAAATAAAACAAAGATAAGCTAAAATCTAATCATAAAATAGTCTGCAAAATGGGACTTTTAAGATTAACCAACACATTAACTAGACTTAGCTCAATACTCTAAATGGCAATTTCAAAAGCTAAAGACTCAAAACAGATGCATATTGATGCATATAGAACTCACATTGATCACCAAATCCACTTATCAAATAGAATTTTGAAAAGCTTAACAAATGAGCAATTTATATAACCATTAGACAGCAGACTTGCATTTTTGATAAAACATACTAGAAAAACTTAACAAAACTATATCTAAGCTTATGAAAACTATTATTAAGACTTAAATTGAGCTTATGAAATCTAAATTGAGCATCTAAAACAGATTACACACTATTTAGCCATTTTTTAATCCTTAACCCAAACACTCCTTTAAATCTTTAATTTCTAATTTAAAGCTAAAACAGATTCTAATAAGCCCTAATTATTGAAAATAGATTAATAACTAAGCTTATTAAAGACTTTTAAGCAAAAACTTAGGGAAATTAAGCACTAAATAATAAGCTATGACTAATAAGCAGTTTTACTATTTTTATTGACAGATTTTATGAAACACTATTCAAACTAATATTAAGCTAAAAACTAAGTATAACAAAATACCATTAAGACATAATAAGCATATTAAAGCATTAAAAAGCACAGAATAAGCAAAAATAAGCAATGACAGAAAATTAAGCTAAAAAGGATAAAAGGAACATGTACCTTGATCCCAGCTTAACAGGGATCTAAATTGCTCAAAGGAGCTTATCTACAAGCTCCAGCTTATTGAAAACAAGCTGGTAAAGTCCCTATAAGCCCATCCATTTCTGGCTTATCATCCGAATTTAAGCATAAGGTATTTTTGAGGTTATTTAGGTGAAAGCTTATTCAGTTTAGCTTTGAACAAGCTAAACTGAATATGAACTAGCTTATTACATAACAAAACCTTGAATTAGCTAATTAGGTTATGTATAAACACATTTTAAAAAAAAACGATTTGCATAATAGTAAAAGCATAATTTAAAAACAATTAAAGGAAACAAACTGAATTTTTATTAATATTGAAAGAGTTACAACTTTTAAAAGGAAAATACAATAAGAAAAGACAAAAAGTTAAATTTTTAAGCTAAAGCTACACTAAAAAGCTAGACTAAAAATTACACGTCCTAACTGTGTGATTTCAAGCTCTATTTATAGTGAGGAGAAGATCCTTCTAGAGCTTGGATGAGCATCCTAATCTTTCATCATAGCCCTTGATTCCAAATCCAATCATTGATCCGCCAATTAGAACCCTTGGATCACTCTCCACGTATCTCAGCCAATAGAAACCTTTAGGATTGCCAGTGTGGCTTTGGATGTATCAGACATATCAGGAGCTTCTAGAAGAGGTGGGCGTGTGATGAATTGGAGAGTTTACCCTGGTTATTTCGCAGGGTAAATGGAGAAAGAAGGAGCTATAGTAACAATAGTTAGGCGCGTTTTATTGTTTGTTTGACAGGATCCAGGAAATAAGGGAATTGGTGTTGGGCTTTTGACTTGGGCTTGGACTATTATTTTGGAATTTGGACTAGGCTTAAGAATTTAGTCTATGGTTAAATATGATTCAAGTCATAATGGGCTGACCCGGCCCATTAAACGGGTACGGGTTAGCTCATTAAAAATGAATATGCCTTCGGCTTTGGTTTTTCACGCTCTTTTCATTCTCGTGCTCGATTTTGTCCGCTTTGCCTTTGTTTTTGTCCTTTAATTGAATATCCATTACCTACAAGACACAATTAACAATACAAACGAATACAATGTATTTTTATGTCGTTTTCGTTCATTATTGGTCTTTTTAGCTTAATATTAAGAAATAAATGATATGTGTTTAAGCACATATCAAAAAGTGACATTTTTGATTATATCCGTTTATATTCTTTTTCTTGGTTAAAATGTAGAGGCGCCAAATTGTTAAGTTGGCAAGATTGGCTAAAAGCTCCTTTGTAATTTTCTAGCATCTTGCTAGTTTTGTGTTATGTTATTTCTGTTTGCAGTCTAAAAAAATTGGTTTTTAAAAGTGACAAATTACAAAAAAACTTAAATATTTTTAAAACTGTACACTATAATTATATTCCCGCTAAAAGAGGGCACTTGCCCCTCGAGAACCCCATCCTTATCTCCGCCCATTCAAAAACCCATGATGAATATGCATACAGATTTTAGGTAAGAGTTCGGATATGACATAATGAGACAATACAACATGCTTCGGATCAAAAATTAGAAACCGCTTAAATGATTTAGATCAAAAATTAGATATGAATGTAGCTACAGATCTAGAAAGAGAGGAACGTTTAAAACTGTTGCAAGAATGTGAAGATTTAGATCGTATTTCGGGGATGGACCTTGCGCAAAAGGCTCATTCTCATTGGGATATAGAATGGGACGAAAATACGAAATATTTTTCACGGGTTGATTAATCAAAGAAGAAGACAACAAATGGTTAAAGGAGTAATGATTGAAGGTGTTTGGTGGACTGATCTTATTCAAGTGAAACAAGCTTTCTTTGATTTTTTTCAAACATAAATTTCAAGACCATGAATCTAATGTAGTTCTCACTAATATTCCAAAATTTTCTCGTCTTTCTGACTTGGATCGATTACAGCTAGATAAGGATGCATCTGTGGAGGAAATAAAGAATGCGGTCTGGGATTGTAGGAGTAGTAAAGCTCCTGGTCCAAACGGATTTTCGTTTTTGTTTTTAAAAATATATTGGGATTTTTTAAAAGACGATGTTGTGGAGTTCGTATCCTCGTTTCTTACTTCTGGTCAAATGTCGTTCGGGTCTAACTCGGCTTTCATCACATTAATTCCCAAGGTTCACAATCCTCTCATTATTAAAGATTATCGTCCCATATCGTTGATTGGATTACAATACAAAAATCGCATGGCATGGCATGGTCCGGACAGATTTTTGTTTTTGTTTTTAAAAATGTATTGGGATTTTTTAAAAGACGATGTCGTGGAGTTAAGATTAAAGAATGGTTTCAAGCCTCCAAACAGTGGGAAGAATCGCATGGCCAACGTATTAGAAACCGCTTAAATGATTTAGATCAAAAATTGGATATGAATGTAGCTACGGATCTAGAAAGAGAGGAACGTTTAAAACTGCTGCAAGAATGTGAAGATTTAGATCGTATTTTGGGGATGGACCTTGCTTAAAAGGCTCA
This sequence comes from Tanacetum coccineum, assembly GCA_026074375.1. NCBI lineage: Eukaryota > Viridiplantae > Streptophyta > Magnoliopsida > Asterales > Asteraceae > Tanacetum > Tanacetum coccineum. The sequence goes on along the minus strand of BQNB010125479.1, from coordinate 5,351 downwards.
TTCTCATTGGGATATAGAATGGGACGAAAATATAAAATATTTTCACGGTTTGATTAATCAAAGAAGAAGACAACAAATGGTTAAAGGAGTAATGATTGAAGTGTTTGGTGCTCTGAACCCGTTCAATGCAACAAGCTTTTCTTTGATTTTTTCAACATATATAGAAAATGGAATAATATCAATGATAGTAGTATAGTTTTACCGGAAGTATCGGCTTATCACTTCGTTATCCACAAAGTTTAAAACTGGACTCGGGTCGTTCTTCCCTGACGAGGCGTGAATTTGAAAATCGAGAGTTGGCTTGAATATCAATGCTTGAATGGAAAAGATATGGGGTTGAGCATCTAAAACTACTAATATTATGCAAAAACGAATAAAAGAAAACCCTAAACAAAATCAATTTAAGAAAAACGCGAAAACGGAAATTTAAACCAAAAACTATAGGAAAGCTTAAGAAGGCATATGATTATCTTAAAATAATACGGTAAGCATAAATAAGGCATAAGAATGAAATCCTAAGTCTATAGGAACATAAAATTAAGGCAATTAGGCTTAAATCTCAAAAACGAGAACGGAAATTAAAAACGAACGCGGCTAAAAACCTAAAATATGAAAAATTAATCCTAAAGTGAATTTTTTTACTTTTCCTAATATTAATTGACTAAAAAGTAAGAATAAAGAAAACTAGAACGAAAATGGAGTTAAATTAAGTTCAAAAACGCGAAAACGAGAACCGGGCCCGAAACCCGTTCTTTAAAAATTAAAATTTTGCAAAAATGACCCTATGAAAGTTTTTCTATTTTTCCTAAGTGAAATATGATAAAATAAAATTTTCTAAAAAAGAAAAATATTTTTTTGATTTTTATTTAATTTATTATAATTAAAAAACAGTTTAAAAGAAAATAAATGATAAAAAATATCAAACGATTATAAAAAATTCTAAAAAATTCAGGGAAATGGCATTATACTACAAAGGTTCTAAGAAAAATTTGAAACTGAAAATTCAGCTTAAAAATAAGCTGTTATTAAGCTAAAATGGGCTGAATGCTTAAATGGCTAAATGGGCTTATATAATTAATGAAACAAACTCATACCGGATGAGCTATTGTAGCACAGCGGTATGAGTTTGTGTGTGTGGGGGCTTTGAAAAGGGGGAGGTCCAGGGGTCGAGCCTGGGCCTCTCTCTTTTTATAAAACATTTTTTTTTCAAAATTTTCTTTTAAAACTTAAACATTAAGCTAAAATAACAAACTTTATAAAAAGAACTTTTTATGAAAACTACAAATAAGCCAGGAAAAAGCACATCAAACAGACAGTTTGGCTAATAGGCTAAAAAGGAACTAAGCTAACTTAGTTAGGCTTTATATTTCAATAAGCAAGGAGACAAAGCAAATAAGCTAAAACATACTTATAGCTAAATCTAATGAGCACAAAGGACTTAATTTAAGCTCACCAAATAAGCTGAATAAGCTCAAAGAAGCTCAGCAGTACTAACTTGGAGTTAGTACTGCTAGGCTTTTTGAAAACTCGATAAGCTCATGAAGAACCTAAAAAGCTAAACACAGATGAGTATCTAAACTAAATAAGCCTAAAGCAAACAAAATTAAGCACAATGGAATAAGCAAACAAGCAAGAAAAATAAGCAAATCAAGGGCAGACTACTCTACTTTTTGCACTAGGTCCTAAGGCTCTAATCTGCTAAGGCTATTAGGGGCAATGTAAACTAAGGAAAGCATAAATAAGCTAAAGCAGATAGGACCCTAAACCTAATAAGCCAATATTAACAAAAATAAGCCAAATAAAACAGGCAGAAAAGCCAGAAAACTAAAATTAAGCTATGGGCTGCAGGCAAAACAGCTAGGGGACACACTTTAGGCTTAATTTTTAAGCCCTTAGAATGGCTTATGGCTTTCTGGCTTATAGGAGGTTGTAGCCTAGCTTATGGGCTTCCTAGAAAACTAAATAAAATAAGATTTGGAACAAAAAATAAGCTCAAAAAAGAAGCTATTAAAACAGCTTGTTGCACCAGGGGAGCCTTTTGGTTTTCTTAGGGGCAATAAGCAGTCCTAGTAATAAGCTATCAAAATAAGCTTGAAATTAAAAAATGATTAAAGACAGATTGAGTGGGGCATGTAAAGAGCTTATGCTCAAATGATTAGAAGCTAAAGACTATTATATCATACCAGAATGTGCAATTGAAAAAGGGCTTTTAAAAACTTAAAAATTGCTTGACAGTTTTGGACAAAACAAAAACAACAAATGCACCCTGAACCTACTCTTTTCCTACTGCATATTGACACTAAATGAAGTCTAAATTAAACCTTAAAAACAATTTTTGGCAACAATCACATTTAGACAGATTGAAATGACTTTAAAATCTCACATTTAGACAACATATTGACAAAACCTTAAAACTCAATGTAGACTTGCAAAACTTTTTAAAACAGCTTATAATAACTTAATAGGGCTTGTCAAAGTTGGCTGAATAACCCAAAAAGATTTTGTAACCTGTTTGACCCATTTTGAGACTTATCCCAAACACTCCTTTACAAACCTTAAAACCATTTTTAAGCTCTTTCAAACTGATTTGAGTCAAGTTTTCTTGAATACCAGATTATAACTAAGATTAATAAGCATAACTAAGCATGGTTTGACAGGAAATAAGCACTTAAAATAAGCCATTCATAATAAGCAGTTTTTAAAGCTTAAAAGACAGTTTTGTATAAAACCATAACTAAATGACTTTTAAACCTTGAGCAAGCATGAATAAGCATTGAACAATCATAATAAGCAGTAATCAACAATAAAGAAGCATACATAAGCAAAGAAAAACTGTAAATAAGCAGGACATAAGCAAGTGGAATAGCAAATACATAAAAGAAAGAAAGTGGACTTACAAACTTCCTTGCTCTAAATAGGGATTAAACAATCCTAAATAAGCTCTAAATCCTACCCAACTTATAAATAAGCTATTCTAACAACCCATAAGCTCTTCCCTTTCCAGCTTATCATCCAAAAGCTCAAATTTAAATCTATGTTAATGAAACAGTAACCTTGCTTATACTTTCTTTGAGAGTCCTTAAATGAATAAAACAGATTATGATAGCTTTAAAAGAGCTTATGGAATTGGCTTTTTACAAAAAATGACTTAATGACATAAAAATATAAAAAGGGACAGATTTGCATATAACCATAAAACTTAAATTTTCATTAAAAATCTTAAAGGGTTACAAGGCTTTTGAAAGTTAAAAACTACAGAATTTTAAAGACAATAAAACATTTAAAAGTAAATTAAAGCTACTCCTAAAAACTAACTACTCCTCTTCTCTGGTCTTCTTCTTCTTTTTAAAACTGCCAAGGTTCTTCACCCTTGTGCTTCTTGTGTTTGTTGAGTGAGTGAGTTCAAAGATCAATCTTAGCCATCCAATTGCCTTTGTGCCCAAGTAAAATGATTGTGGCCCTTGATTGTCCAATGGTACGCCATAGGATTGCTAACATGTACAGGAGGCCATGTGGGGGTGTGGGGTTGTGTATGAGAGTGATAGTTTTGGCAGGTTGTGGTGGTGGCAGGGTGAGTGAATAGAGCCAAGAATGGAGTGGCGGGAAAGGTGGGGGAGATGTACAGTAATTTGGTGCAGGGGTGAGGGTTTGGGTAAATGGCATAATTGGTCCCCGAAAATGTATATATTTATTGCAATGTCAGTCCTTATTTTGTTCGTCATTGGTTCTTGAGGTTGGGTTGTAATTGCACCGTTAGTCCTTTTGGACTAACATTGTTAGTCCTTTAGGACTAACGGTGTAATGGGTTTTAAAGGGTATAGGTTAACGACTGTTAGGGGTGTTATGGTTTGGGCCAGTTATATGTTTTGGGCCGTTTGGTTTTTTTTTTACAAATGGTCTTGGGTTTTTTAAATTTGTATAAGGCTTATAAGATTTTTATATAAAAGCTTAATGGGCTGTCTCGACCCATTGAATGGGTCCGGGTTGGCCCATTAACTTTTTCTTCGGTTTTGGCTCAGTCTTTGACTTCTCGGGTTTGACTTTGACTTTGACTTTTGTTGATTTTGACTTTCTCTTTTTCACACTCTTTCCGTTCCGTGCTTGGTTTTGTCGGGTTTGGCTTCGTTTTTGTCCTTTAGTGAATATCTAATACCTACACAGTACAAACATAAAAACAAGCATATTTATGGCATTTTATGTGCGTTTTTGGTCGTTTAGGGTCATTTTATTAGGTAAAAGGTATGTGAAATTACACACATACCCAAATCCCCCATACTATGACATTGTTGTGTCCTCACGCAATGCTATGAAGTAAGCACTTAAAAAACTAAGAATCTTAATCCCCCTCGACTAATTACCTCGAAAAGTAGCTAAGTGTTCATCGAGGAGAATTAAAGGAATCAATAGCTTCGACAAGCCCCGTTTTTACCATTTTTAAATGTATATACTTATTCCTGATATTTTTGTATTTTTCCTTTTTTTTATTTTTTTTTATTTTTTTTAATTTTTTACTTTTCCTTTTAAGCAACTAACTAACTTATTTGACTTTCGTTATTTTATAACTTTTAGGGATCATAGAACCAGATGCATTTCGATCCGAGAATGCCCCAAAAAGGATAAATTCATCGTCCTCGATTTTTCACTTATTCCAAACCAAGCTTAAAACGAAATCACCGCTAATTATGAGTTAAGATGCTAACACTACTCATACTTGCAACTTGTGAACTTTTTACTCCCGACAATTATTATATCTTAGGTGTATGTGCTATTTTGAATTTCAACCATGGATCAATGTTTTGCAAAATTCTATGCTTCATGATTCTCCTTTTGCAATCTTCCTCCCTTGTTTGGATACATACTTTTTGTGCATCCTTTGTTTCTTTGAGGAGCTCTTCTTTGAGAGTCTTTGCTGCAATGAGACAGTCTTCAGATATGCTTTGAAATGTTTGATGACAGGTTTAGCTTGCTTCTTGAGCTTGGTGATCTGAGCCTTCAAGAGTTTAATTTCTTTGGCTTGATCTAAAACCTGTTGACATAAGGAGATACAAAGATCTAGGGGTGTGCACGGTTCGGTTTGGGTCGGTTTTTGGCAAAAACCGAAACCGAACCGAAATATTCGGTTTTTATAAAACCAAAAACCGAAACCGCTCGGTTTTTGGCGGTTCGGTTTTTGCGGTTTTCCGGTTTTTTCGGTTCCAAACCGTTTATATTTGGTTGTGGCTAATTTATATTAATAAACTTGTTTTACGTAGAAAATTTGTTATTCTTTTTTATTTTTTTGTCAATATGAGCCTAATAATGTTTACCCAAATTTCTAAAATTATACACATATAAATGAGACACACACACAT
>BQNB010125477.1:0-16908 GCA_026074375.1 Tanacetum coccineum | reverse complement strand
AAATACAAGTCCTGGTTTGCAAGGACCAGAGAAAATAGTAGAAGTGATCATGTAAGTGCTACCAGAAGGTACTAAACCGATTAAACTGCACAAGCATCTTTCCATGCTACCACAAAAGCAGGAGTCTCATCTGAGGAACCATCTCCTATGGCACCATAATCCTTTACATTAAAAACACAAGGTGTATCATTGTCATCTGGGTCAGTTGGCGCTGAAACCGGGTCAGAAGGGACATCTGGTGAATAAGCAGGTGTTTGTGAAATAGGGTCTGTGGGAATGGTTCCCTTAGGACTAGAAGATGGTGCTGTCTTTGGGCTCTTATTTGTGGCATTTGAATACTACATCAGTAGCTCAGTTACAAAGCTCATATTCAAAGATCCCTTAGATTATTACACAATAATTTATTAAGATAGTGAGACAGAACAGGATTCTTAGACCTAAACATACGTACCTGCAGTGAAAATACTATCATGCAAGAAGATGAACGCATTGCTAGGGATGTACAAAATCTTCAACTTCAGTAATAAGCCAACAGAACCTGGTACAATTAGAAAAGATTAGAAGATATATAAAGCTGCTAAGATTTTCCATTTCAGCAATTCAATGTATTTAGTCTTGAATTATTTCTTTTATAGTTTATTTAGTTTTGAACCAGGGGATAATGGTAATGGCAAGGCCTTAGAGTGAACACAGGAAGCCCTTGTATCCATTGCACATCTGATTCAAGAAACTATTCAATCATACAAATCCTCGATTACATACCAAAATGCTTTTGAAACTTCATTTATTTTGCAAAAAATGCTCACCACTATGATGCTCTCTCTAAAACAACTGACCAAGTGAGGGGTCGGTTAGTGAAACAGCTAGAGTAGAGAGATATTAAAATAGGTCAAATCTACACAAGGTTGTCAAACTGGTGTAATTGTTCTTGAACAATATCTGAATAAAACTGGTGTGCCATCCATACTCATTACCAGCTCAAATATTTCTTCACATCTAGCTTCCACAACACCGACATCCTTCATAACCTACTACAGCTCTTTGGCTGCAATGCTGAGAATAACATGTAAATCTCTATGCTTGTGATTGTAAGAATAACAGTTAATGCTACAAGTCGTAAGATAAACTAATCATCTCTAATAGAACTCATACCAGAAAGTGGACTTCTAAAAGCTCTTCAAAGATACGAAGTCCTGCACAGAATTTTATATACGAGCTCACATCAATGCTATTATACGGAGTATAAGTAAATGCCTAAGAAAGTGAGCATGTCAAAGCGTGTAACTAAGAAACTAGTAACGACATGGTACATAAACATGCCGAATTAAATTGCCCCTCAACTCATTGTAAATGGTCTCTGCTTTTCCTCTGTATGGCCCTTCTTCTACAACAATAAGTATGGTTCATTATGGTTAAGAGGTTAAGTTATATGCATAATATTAGAATTAGAGGCAATGATATCAAATCCTTTATAACATGTCAAAAGTCACCTAAAGGCTATTTGAATGCTTACAGTTACAAAGGGTTAAGACTAGTATTTTTATAATCATATTTCATACAGAAATATTTGTAAAACTAAAAAAATGGACAAAGAGTGTTGGTAGGTCAACACGTCCCTCACACTAAAAGTACATGCTTTGACCAATTACCAACATGGCCCGACCCATCTGTTACCATCTATAGTAAAAGAGTTCTATATTGCTCGAATTGACAAAGAAATGTAGGTTTAGTTATGGAGAAGAGTTGTTACCTTTTGAGTAACGATGTAGTGACGAAAGGATCAGGTAATTCATGTTCATCCAAATTGGGCCTCTCCAATATGGTGGGTCATGCTCTGTATTGCGTTTCATGTACATTGAGCTGCAAAATTAAAGAGAAAATGCATTAAAAAATAAGGGCATAGTGGCGGCTATGCAACACAATCTGTTGTTTACTCACCTTGTTTTAGAGAGTGAACGTAGCCCAAAGTTAGTCCACAGGGTGCTCATGTTTGAAATGATGTCAAGCCGTTTTCCTAGAATTTATGATTTCTGTATGCCCATCAACAAATGTGAATGGTCCAGGAAGCATGGAATACAAAGGCTGGGTATTGAATCAATATGGCTTCGGGTAAATGGGTCAGATCGGGGAAACCTAATACACTTTTGTCTTAACAAACTTAGAAGTGTCAAATATGATCTCAAAAGCATTTTTATATTACTAATGATCCAAAAGTCCAAAAAAAACTTGATGCCCCCCAAAACAATCGCGCCTAACACAACCCAAAGACAACTAATTTCCACTTAACTCTGTCAAATATTACAACACTAAAATACAAAGTTATAAAAAAAAAAACCTCAGTGTTATGCAATCAACAAGTAACACTAAAATATAAAGTTTATACAAGAAAAAACGTGAAACTCGAACACATTACTCCCCACACCCTAAGTCGCTAACGCTATTGTCGCCTTCTCACTATAATATAACAACAAATAATTCAACTTATTTGAGTATAAAGTACCTGACTAGCACAGCAACTTTATAATACGAGCTCACAGCAACTATAACAATCAACATTATCTACAAAATACCCACAGATATGATGTAAACAAGTAATTACGCACCTCACATGAACGAAACAACAAGGGTCCATTTTAACACTAACATAACTTTCTATAATTCATCCAACCAGTTAACTCATTTTTATCCGATTATATATTCTAAAATAATCAAAATTTATCTAGTTATCAAAACTGATTAATTCTAATTAATCCACCACATGTAACTATATGATTATGAATCATAATAAATTCTGCTTATATACGGATTAACCAAACACTCCTAAACAACAACAAAGCAAAAAATTACCAAATTAATCGAAATGGGGAAAAAATATTAACACAGAAACAATACAACAACCAGATAAACAGAATAATTCAACCTTTATTAAAGTGAATCGGAACGAATGGTGGCGATGTGAAGATGAGTGGACGCCGCGCGGGCGAATATGGCGGATGAAATGGGAAGTTGATGTGGTCGATGACAGACGAGCCATGGCGATGGGTTGTCACGGCAACGGCAATGGCGATTGGCGGGTGGTGGTCGACGGTGGATGGAATGGTGCGGGAAAGGTGAAGTGTGTGAAAATGTGTTGATATTTTAGTGGGAAGAATGAAAAGGACGACTGGGTAAATATTAGTACTTTATAAGCAGGCATTTAGGACAAATGAGGTCAACAAGTCATTGTTTAGTTTTCCGTCGGAAATCTGTCGGAATAATATTTATTTATGACGGATTTCCGACTGAATATTAAAAATTAACATCTGTTGTTAATCTGTTGGAAAAGCATCGGTATTTAGCGACGGAAAGCTGTCTGTCGGAAAATCCGTCAGTGAAAGTCAGATTTCTAGTAGTGTGCATATAATTGTTAACGGGGCTAATTTTGAGGCCTCTAAATTTTTTGAGGCCCTGTGCGGTCGCCCATCCCGCACACCCTCAAAGACGACCCTGATGAAAGCACGCATGCACCCTTTAAGTCACGGGAAAAAGTAAAAAATGTTAAAAGATTCAATCTTTGTATATTATTAGGATGTGGAAAAGCATATCTTACAAAAATTGGTATACTTGTTAATTTACTTGTGAATTTTGGTCGTTACATGTGGATTTTCGACATCTCTATAATTTTGATTGTTTGCTTGTTAAGTGCTAATTTTTATTAATATTTAAAGCAAACATTATTTGGTGTGTAGGGTAAAATTCTTAATCTTAAAGGTAATTAAGTAATAAAAATAAGCAGTTTGATTCTAAATGGAGTTGTATTTTTGCATCTCTTTCCATTAAGGTTTTCTAATCAAATTGTATATAACAACCGTTCGGATGGTTTTCATTGAAAATAATAAGACGATTATATTGAAGGTTTGACCCTTTACATGACCATAATGGATAAAATACATCCCATGCATTATAAAGAACAACATGTTGTTTATTCTAACAATCTGATTAATCAACTCATTCTACTATAAAATAAGCATAACAATATCTGTCCAACTTTGAGGTTATTAAATGAAATCCAACTTTTGTTCAGACCAGAACATGGTCCACAAATTCCATTTAGTTCATATGGAATTTAACTGTAACAAAAAGTATACTTAGAGCTTCCTTTTTTGTTATGCACTCTTTATATATCAAAAATCACACCACTGAGTAACAAAAGAAATTTTTTTAGTCAATAAGGCATCACTCGCAAACGTCTTTTGTCAAGAATAGGACGAAAAAAAAAATAGTAATGCACCCTACAACCGTATTACCAGGCCATGATATCGTTATAAGATTCTGCATAACCATTAAAATAGCATCATAGACATGTCCTAAACAATACGACAAATGTTTTAACACCACTAAATGAAAAAGAGATGGGGTATCCTCGAGATTATTGGCTCAAAATTTGTCAAGCTTGGTTCATGTTGGATCATATGACCCGGCCTTGCGAGTAAACTGACAAAATAGCAAAGTTTGGTAATATGGGTATAGCAAGTTAAAAGTAGGCGGGCATAGAGACTCAAACCACAAATCGAGTTATAGTATTATTGTTCCAAGGCACTCGAGCAGAGTGGCAAAATAGCGAAGTTTGCTAACATGAGTATAAGAGTGTAATAACTATTTAAAAGTAAGTGTAGCCACAAATGGAATTATAGTAATTGATGTTCCAAAAAGGCAAAATACGAAGTTTAGGTCTAGGATTAGTAAACAGTACGGTCAGAGCCGTTCTCGATCTTTGTTTAAATGAATAACGTAAAGTCAATCTTTTGATCAACAATAAGTTTAGAGGCCTTCCAGTCATTTTCTAAAAGTCATTTACTCTAAGATGGAAGTTAGTGCTAAGATTGAAGAGTTTGAAAGTAGAGGATCCAAAGTGCAAATGTGGTGTATAAAAGCTTAACCCGAATACTTAGGTTGCGTTTAGTTGGAGAAAATTTTCTAGTTTGTGTTTCAATTTGTAAAAAAAAAAGAGATTTATTTTCCACAAAACATAAAAAACGCATTCATGTGATATTGTTTTTCATTCTCAAGAAAACAGGGGGGGTTATAAAGAAAACAAGGAAACAAATAAAATGTGTTTTTTAGTTTCCCTTTTTAAGTTGGGAAATGCATGTTTTGTGTTTTGTAGAGAAATTTGTTGGAAAACAATGATTTGAACGCGATCTCTGTTTTCCTTGTTTTCCACAAAACATTTTGTGAAAATAAAGGTGTTTCCCCTAAACTAAACGCACCATAAGGTTTCTCAATTTTTTTTCTCTCGGCCTCACTTTTGTATTCTCTCTAAAATTCATATTTTATCTTTGTGGGGTGGGGGCATGGGGTTGAATAGTTATATCGTTAATATATATGTGTTTTAAAATTTGGTTTAAAAAACTTTAGATTCTTATTTATATGAGATCAAGCAACATTATATATATATATATATATATATATATATATATATATAAACACAATATAAACAATAACTACGAGAAATAACAAGACAATAGTAAAGAAATAGAACGATCAAACCACAACAAGAGGATTTATAGTGGTTCAGCTACAAAGCTCTTCTTCGTCCTACTCCACTCCTCGAGTATCCAAGTCGAGAGTTTACTACGTCAACAAGCTCCCTTCAGGCGGAGAAAACCGTACACATCGCTTATACCAATTTCCAACACTAAGCTAGATGTCGAGTTCTAATCTTGGCTAGAACTAATCTACCACCTTACTAATGTATTTTGAAGACTAAATACTAACCGACTCTCACACAACTATTCCGAGCTAACACACTAGCCGGATCTACACAACTACACAAGATTGAGAATAAAGAGATCGGATCTACAAGAAGATCGTAACCAATGTTACGTAATGACTCACTAAACTATAACACTTCGTATCCTAATGATTACGTGTGTTCTTCTCTTGCACTTGAGGAAAGAAGATTGGATCACTTGTTAAACAAGATTAAACAAGTTAATGATCAAAGAAAGATAGAGATTTAGAAAGGGATTTAGATCAGAGAAAACTGTGTGCAAAGAGGTGTGTAAATGGTTTGGGAACAGTCCCCTATTTATAGGCAAGCTGAGGAGCGTCTTAAAACCTGGCCAGTCCCTTAATTATTGGTCGGTCCCAGATATATTGGGGACCGTCACACCTATAAGGGGACCGTCCGGCGTAGGAATCTCCTTTTTCTTGTCTCTTAGTGGGGAAATGTTTTTTTGGTTTAGGTGGTATCTTTTTAGGGGGAAAACCAGATTTTAAATTTATGTATTTAATAAAACATTTCTTTTGATTATAAAAATATTTTTTTCTAATTTATTTTTGTGAAAAGGTTTTGTCACATTTGTGAAAATGTAAAGTTTAAAGACAAAAACTTATTTCCTTGATCATTATACAAGTTTAATACTTGTTTGTACATACCTTAAGTGATTTACGTCGAAATGGAAGTTTACGACTAATAACTTGTATGTTAATTTTTAACATAGAACGTTTTTACATTTTGTCATTATCAAAACGTAGAGAGGTCGAAAAATATAAATAACGTTTTTAGACATTATTTGTATTAACAATAACATGCATTTTTTTCATATTCTATGTATAATGTTGGCAGACAAGATTGGTTCAAATAGACTTATTCCCGGGGAATGGAGGAGTGAGAGAAGTTAGTGTGATCCGTTATAAGGAAAACAACGTGCTCGCCTGTTCTCCAAGAAAATATAAATATCAAGCTTGAAAATTAAACGTCGACTGCCGGCCTAGATCCAAGGTATAATTTTTCTAGTCTAATAGTATCTTTCGGTGGTTGTCGGCCCTGTAACAGAAAGTTTTGATTAAAATCATAGTTAAAATAACTTTTTTGTAATGAAAAAACGTATAATCAAAAACTAGAAACAATCCATTTCTCCTTACTATTATGAAAAAAGAATTACAAAGAGTCCATTGAAAGAATCCACCCACTATCTCCATGTTTCATGAATGCAAGTGAACTACTATTTTCATGCAATATTAGGAGGTATTTTTTGTTTAAATATTTAGATCAAAAGTTACGGAGATTTTCATTGTTGTCTTAGATGATAAGCATGTATTGTGTGATGATATAAATGAGTTAAAATGTCTAGTAGTATATGTGTGGATAACAAGGATCAGGTGACCGCACGTTGCAACGGGACCCATAATATTGCATTTTGTCATTTAACACATTATTAATCTCAAGTTAATAGCACTAAAGGTTCGTAACCTTCTATGAAATTTATATGTTTTTAGAATCCTAATTATATATACAAAACTACTTTCATACTTTCACTATTACTACATGTTAGCTTTCTTAAAGTAAGAGAAAAATAAGATAATTTTTTCAAGATTTTTTTCAACCAATTACATCCTATCAAATCTTGGACATGTCACATCACACTATATATTTTCTCATTTCCCTTTGTTTATTCAATTTGAGTAAAAAAATAGATATGATTGTATGATGTCAAAGTTTCGTGTACACCATCTTGACATCTTCAGTTCATAACTTTATATACAAAATCTATTGAAGATTTTAATTGATATAAATTCTGAAAAAGCATAACATGTAAATTTATTTAAAAGTTCAATTTTTAAACCTGTCCCTCCCTTGATGCGGATCTTAACGACCGAACAACATACGAATTAAAAGAACAATTGGATCGATAATTCCAGTGTGGAGCTCGATTAAAGCAAAGCTTTAATATCAATATCAAAACATTAACCTCCCTACATCATACCCTTGCAAATCCTTTTATAGGAGAATGAGTGCTTACATGTTAGCCTTCTAGGGCGATGTGAGATATAAGATAAATATAAACGTAAACTATGAAACATGACATTACAAGGTAAATAGCCGTGAGTGACCAACACTTTTAGATTCCTAACATATGGTGAAGGCAGAACTACATCATCCTCTCCCACTTGAAAAAACACTCATCCTCGAGTTTGCCTCACTCGTCCCTTGTACTCGTAGCATCCAAATTTGTATCCCCTGCATCAAATTCCCTTTCTTTATAATGAAGCGACCTCGAACCTTGATCGTCTTAAAACCCAACTTATCGACCATGGGTGCAGCTTTCAAATACCATTCTTGATAGTTTTTACGAATCAAAATTTTGAACGAACTTTGGCTAACCATGATAATAATATTTTTTCTGAATGACATCAACTCATGTGATTTTGTATTGACTTCCTCAAAATCGACACTTAAGTTGTTTGGATCATTTAAGAACAAAGATCATTAGCCACAACTACAATGTCTTTGATGTTGTCTTCTTCCCCACCAAATCCTTCTTCCTTCTCAATGACATCTTCAATATCGGTATCATAAACTGGCATCGATTCTTCTTCTACAAATAACACAAACCCGAAAATGACATATTATTTTCTTCCTTTTGAAAATTTTGATAATTTTCAACAAAAAGATACTCCTCTTCCTCATCCCTTATATCCTAGATAATAGGTTCTGATTCGGTTTCCTTTGTCAACAAAGGGTTATCATGGTGGTCACCATGAAACCCAAGGTAATATGGAGCCTTATCGATGCACTACTACATAAGGAACCATGATAGTTTGAAGAGACCTTACTGACTCACTCGGTTATCTCAACTCGTAACCCGAGCCTACATAAGGGTTCCTTCCGAACGCCTCAACAGTGATATGCCTCTTCGAGATAAGTAATCATTGCACTGAATAAACAAACCAACTTCTAATCGTGGGGTGGGGTAGGTGGTTGGGGGTAGGGGGGATGTTTAGTGTAGGGGGGGAGAGAGCGTGGGGGGTGGGTGGGGGGGCGTGTGGTGATGGGGATGGGGAGGGTGTGGGTGGGGGGGTGGTGCCACTGGGGTTACTGAGTTAGTGTGGGGGGGGGGGGTTGATTGTGGAGGGGAGGGGGGGGTGTTTGATGGTGGTGGTGGGGGGGGGGGGGGGGGATGCTGGGGGGGTTGGGGGGTGGTGGGTGTGGGGGGGCGGCGGGGGGGATGGGAGGGGTGGGGGATCGGTTTTATGGGTTGGGTGGCTGCGTGGGAATTGGGTGTAGGGGGGGGATGGGGGGGGAGTTAGTGAGTGTGGGAGAATCGGGTTTGGCGGATAAGGGGACGGGGTGTAGGGGGGGTGGATGTGGGGTGGCGTGGTGTGGTGAGACAAAGGGATTGCGTTGTATGAGGGCTGCTAGTGGGTGAGAGATGGGGGGGGATCGGGGGGTTGCTTAAGGTGGGGGGGTGGTGGGGCGACGCGTGGAGTGTGGGGGGGGGGTTGCTTTGGGGTGGGGGTGCGATGGTTGTGGAGGGGGAGGGGGGTGGTGTGGGTTAGAGGTTGATGGTAGGAGGGGGCTGGATGTTGTGGGGAGGGGGTGGGGTTGCGGGGGGGTGGGGGGGTGGGGTGGGGTATGTGGGGGGGTGAGGTGGGGAGTTAAGGGAGGGAGGGGGGAGGGCGGGGGGTGGGATTGGGGGTGGGGCGGGTGAGGGGTGGGCTGGGTGTGGCTGTGTGGAGGGGAGGTGGGGGGTTGGGTGGGTTTGTGGGTCGGGGTGGTAGAGAGTGTCGGAGGTAAGGATTATGAGGTGTTTTTATCTTTTTCTGCATTTTTGTATTTTTCGTTTTTTTTTTTCTATTTTTTGAGTCGTTATTAGCTTTATGTCCTCTTTTGTTGTTTTTTCTCTTTTTTATATTTTGTTGTTTTTTTAGCCTTCTACGGTAGGGCCGATGTGAGATATAAAGATATATATAAACGTAATAATAAAAAAAATTATGAAACATGACATTACAAGGTAAATAGCCGTGAGTGACCAACACTTTTAGATTCCTAACATCATGGGTAAAGGCAGAACTACATCATCCTCTCCCACTTGAAAAAACATTAATCCTCGAGTTTGCCTCACTCGTCCCTTGTACTCGTTGCATCCAAATTTGTTATCCTGCCATCCAAATTCCCTTTCTTTATAATGAAGCGACCTCGAACCTTGATCGTCTTAAAACCCAACTTATCGACCATGGGTGCAGCTTTCAAATACCATTCTTGATAGTTTTTACGAATCAAAATTTTGAACGAACTTTGGCTAACCATGATAATAATATTTTTTTCCAAATGACATCAACTCATGTGATTTTGTATTGACTTCCTCAAAATCGACACTTAAAATTGTTTGGATCATTTAAGAACAAAGATCATTAGCCACAACTACAATGTCTTTGATGTTGTCTTCTTCCCCACCAAATCCTTATTCCTTCTCAATGATATCTTCAATATCAGTATCATAAACTGGCATCGATTCTTCTTCTACAAATAACACAAACCCGAAAATGACACATTATTTTCTTCCTCTTGAAAATTTTGATAATTGTCAACAAAAAGATACTCCTCTCCTATCCTACATTATATCCAGATAATAGGTTCGATTCAGTTTCCTTTGTCAAAAAGGGTTATCCATGGTTGGTCACATGAAACCCAAGGTAATATGGAGCCTTATCGACGCACTACTACATAAGGAACCATGATAGTTTGAAGAGACCTTACCGACTCACTCAGTTATCTCAACTCGTAACCCGAGCCTACATAAGGGTTCCTTCCGAACGCCTCAACAGTGATATGCCTCTTCGAGATAAGTAATCATTGCACTGAATAAACAAACCAACTTCTAATCGAATTAATTGTTGGCCTAATTACAGTTTTATCTATAAGGCTCATTTGTGCGGCGTACTTAGGGAGTTAATGCACTATTTTGACTTAGTCTTTAATTCTTTGACTTTGAGAAGAAGTGCGGCGCACATTGGGTAAGTGCGGCGCACACTTGCACTTTTCAGCTTGAGACTTTATCTTTTTCTTGTATTTTGATTTCCGAAGTGTATAAGTACTTGATCTTTGTTTGATTTAAGCTTGGGATGTCTTCAAGTGAACCTGCAACTATTTCATGTTATTAAGTATCGAAAGTTCACGAGAAATGATAAAATATGTATAAATAACGCCTCCGAAAATATGTATAATTTAGGCGTTATCAAATCCCTCTATACTTAGCTATTGCTTTCCCTCAAGCAATCAAAGCGAGAAAATAAAATCATTTATCGTGACGTGGAGAAAATTTGGATTTTTAGCAAGAGTTTTGCATATTGATTAACTTTTTAGGTATAGACATACAACATAGCACCTCACAGGGGAATGTGTTTGATTTTTATTTCACTCGAGCCACTCTGATAGGGTTTATATATTTCTGTGAAGACACTCAATTTGCACAGACATAATTTAAACAGCTACCATAGGCTTGTACTTGACACATAAACATGACCGAAGGGCGGAACTTGATACTGATGAGGGATAATAGCATATATAAATCTCCATATGTCAGAACTTAAGCCTTTATTTATTTGAACTACTATATATATTTTTTTCTTCATTTTTTAAGGATCATAATGATAACTAAGGCTTAGCACATAACTTCTTCTTTCAACTTTAACTTCTTCACTTAGGTACTTCAGCAACTTAGCACTAAAAGGAGTGCTTGTAAGAACATGAACTTGCGGGATTAATTTTTCCTCATAACATATGATTAATCAGGCTTCAGTCTAGTAAATGATGATCAAGCACAAGTTCTAGAGCTTCTAAATTACCGGCTCACTCAAATATAATTATCAACCAATACCATTGTTCCAGAAAAGGCGACAGATTACAAATACACAGTCGTAACGACGGATAAGACACTTGCAATTGCATTCAAACCTTAACTTGAACAGGCTAAAGGCATCAATTATCTTAGGTACCAAAGGTGGGTACCTAAATATTTTTAAGGCTTATAATTCTCACAATTTAGTGGACTAGGTTGTGCTAGTTATAATGTCAATCCGGGTGGATTTGCCTTACTAAGAGCATTTTTTATATTGAAAGCATATATATTAAGATTTTCGTAAAATATCAGTTGGAAAATTTTTAGCAGGGCAAACATGGAGGGATATGATTAATTTTTCCTATTTGGCTCCCCTCCACACTTAAGTTGAACATTGCCCTCAATGTGATAACTGATAAACTAGAAAATAAGGAAAATTAAGGGACAACGATACTTCCCAGGCATAAAGATATATAGCTGCGAGAGAGCTATCCTTGAGCATACTTCATAATTTTCCAATCTTTAAGCTATATTACCTGCATAAAAGTAAAACACAAAAAAAGAAAATATTTTTTGGGGTTTTTTTAGAAAAATAAATAAAGGATACGAATGGAATTGTATGGAGGAGGGACTCCTCCACACTTAAGTGAAGCACGGGTTGCCTCCCGAGAAGCGCTTAATTTTTAAGAGAGTCGTTAGCTAGACTCCTGCTTCTAGAGTTCATTCTTTGGGAAAGAAGGGAGTGACTGCTTCCCTTTAGTCATTATAATCTTCTTCTTCATGATATAGTTCGAGTCGATGGCCATTAACAATAAATATTTTTCCATCTTTTCCATATAGTTCAACATATCCGGATGGATATTGATGTTTTACTACGTATGGTCCTAGCCAGCGAGATCTGAGTTTCGGTTGTTTGAATTTATACTTTGAGTGAAAAAGTAGAACCTTGTTTCCATGTTTGAATTCTTTTCTCATTCTTAGTTTTCTATCATGCCAGACTTTTGTTCTTGCCTTATACAGTCAAGAGTTTTCATAGGCTTGATGTCTGAGTTCATCTAATTCGTGTAACTAAAACATTTGTTTTTCACCAGCAGCGATGAGATCTGGGTTACAGTTCTTAAGGGCCCAGTATGCACGGTGTTCTATTTCAAATGGTAAATGGCAGTTCTTTCCATATATAAGTTTGTATGGTGTTGTTCCGGTTGGTGTTTTGTAAGCAGTGCGAAAAGCCCACAGAGTGTCATTAAGTTCTCTTGACTAAATAACATGATTGTCTTTAACAGTCTTTTTAAGAATTAGCGATAAGATCAGGATTACAATTCTTCAGGGCCCAGTATGCACAATGTTTAATTTCGAATGGCAGGTGGCAGTTCTTTTCATATATGAGTTTGTACGGTGTATACCAGTTGGTGTTTTTAAGCAGTGCAAAAAGCCCACAGAGCGTCATAAAGTTTTCTTGACCAAATAGCAGGATTGTTTTTAACAGTCTTTTCAAGAATTCTTTTAAGGGCTCTGTTTGTGTTTTCAACTTGACCACTTGTTTGAGGGTGGTATGATGTAGATTCAATTATCTTGTTACAGAAGTGAGTACCTCGATCGCTTATTAGAGCTTTGGGCATTCCAAAACGGCAGAATAGTTTCTTCAAGAAAGTAATAACCACTTGGGCATCATTGATTGGTAAAGCTTGAGTTTCGGCTCATTTAGATACGTAATCGACAACGACAAGAATGTATTCAAACTTATGTGATTTTGGGAATGGTCGCATAAAGTCAATACCCCATACATCGAAAATTACACATACTTGAATGTTGGTTAAGGGAATCTCATCGCTTTTTGAAATATTTTCTGTCTTTTGGCATGCTTGCAAAGGTGAACTAGAGTATGAGCTTATTTGATTATGGTTGGCCAGTAAAAACCTGAATCTAGGACCTTTTTAGCGATTACGTTCGGTTCATAATATCCACCGGTAGGTCCGTGGTGACATTGATATAAAATGGTATGAGTTTCTGGTCCATAGACACATCGTCTAATCATACCGTCAGAACATACTTTGAAAAGATAGGGTTCTTCCCAAAAGTAGTGTTTGAGGTCAGAGAAGAATTTGTTCTTTTGTTGGTACGTCATCCCTTTTGGTATAATATCACCCACCAAATAGTTTGCAAAGTCTGCGAACCATGGTTCATCTCTGGTGTTAATTTCCATAAGGGTTTCTCCAGGAAAGTTGTCGTCAACTTCACTGTCATCACTTGTCTCGTTATTGTCAATCCGAGATAAGTGGTCAGCTGCAACATTTTCTGTACCTTTTTTATCTTTGATTTCTATATCGAATTCTTGTAGGAGTAGAATCCATCGAATAAGACGGGGTTTTGCGTCTTGTTTTTTAAACAGATGTTTAAGAGCTGAGTGATCAGTGTGAACAATAGTTTTTGATAGTATAAGATAGGATCTAAATTTGTCGAATGCAAAAACTACAGCCATAAGTTCTTTCTCGGTTATGGTGTATTTTTGTTGAGCTAGGTTGAGAGTTTTGCTTGCGAAATAGATTGGGTGAAAGTTTTTACCATCATTTTGACCTAAGACAGCTCCAACTGCGAAATCACTTGCATCACACATAAGTTCAAACGAAAGATTCCAGTTTGAGCTTACGATCATATGAGCACATGTAAGTTTCTCTTTTAATAATTTGAATGCTTTTTGACATTCATCATCGAATTCGAACATAGTATCTTTTTCAAGCAACTTAGTTAGAGGTCAGGCAATATTCGAGAAATCTTTAATAAATCTTCGGTAAAAACCAGCATGTCCAAGAAAGCTTCTAACACCTTTGATATTGGTAGGGTTGGAAGTTTTGAGATTACGTCGATCTTTGCTTTGTCGACTTGAAGTCCTGCGGGTGTCTAAGCATAATTCCTTCTTTGACCATGAAGTGACATTTTTTCCAATTAAGGACAAGATGAGCATTTTTGCAACGCTGGAGCATTTTATTGAGGTTGTTTAGGCATTTTTTGAAAGAGTTTCCAAAGACGGAGAAGTCGTCCATGAATACTTCGACTAATTCTTTAATCATATCATGAAAGATTGCCAACATGCACCTTTGGAATGTAGCTGGAGCATTACATAATCCGAAAGGCATTCGTCTATAAGCGTATGTACCGAAGGGAAATGTGAATTTTGTTTTTTCTTGGTCCATAGGATCGATAGGAATTTAGAAATATCCAGAAAAACCATCGAGGAAACAGAAATATTTATTTCCTGCGAGTCTTTCCATAAACGGCAAAGGTAAATGATCTTTTGTGGTTGCTTCATTGAGTTTATGATAATTGAAGCATACTCGCCAACCCCTAACGGTTTTTGTTGGGAGAAGTTCATCATTTTCATTTGTGACTACTACAATACCGCCTTTCTTTGGTACATAGTGAATATAACTAACCCAAGGACTATCGGCAATTGGATAAATAATATTGGTATCTAAGAGTTTCACACTTTTGTTCATAAAATACCCTTAGGTTTTCTATATTTACAAAAACAGTCCCTATGTTTATGAAATATAATATTTACAATATTATAAAACCCCTAGGTTTTTTCTATATTTACACCTTTAGTCCCTGTAAACTTAAGAAATGTCACTTTACAAAAAAGTTACACTTTAGGTCCTTAAAATTTCAAACAGCCCTTTAAGTTTCAGAATGTCGAAAACAGTCCCTAGACTTATAAAATCGGTTTTAGCAGTTTTAACCCTCAAGTTTACAAATTGACACTTTTAGTCCATTAACTTACAAAATTACTTTTTAAGCCCAATTAAGTTCTAACAAGTGGAAATAAGTTTTATTAAGCTCCAATAAGCCATATAAGCTGTGGCAGCTTATAAATAAGCTCGGATGAGCTTATTTTAGCTTATTAGGCCTAGTAGGCTCGTTACAGTCCATTAAGCAAATTAATGGTCCAATAAGGATTCTAAAAGCATATGAGCTCTCATTAAGCTCATTTAAGCTTAGTAAAACTGTTAATGCTGAAAAATAAGCTCGGTGAGCTTATTTGAGCTTATTGGGCTCGTTAGCCCAATAACCTTAACCCGAAAAGTCTTAAAAGGTCCATCATGGTTTTATAACATGTTCTAGCTCATTTTCTAGTTTCAATAAGTCCTTAGGATTTCATTTAATTTGTTTTTGCAGTTTGGCTTATTTATAAGCAAATAAGCTCTCGATAATGGGCTTTTGGGCCCATTATGAACCCGTTAAGGGTTTTACATGTTTAAGGTTGTCCAATTAAGGTCCATTAGCATTTTAAGTTTCTAATAAACCCATAAATTCGTATAATCTTTCAATTAAGTTGTTCGAGCTTATTAGGGCTGTTGGGCCTGGATTGAGCCTCGGTAAAGGTTACCAAGCCCGATAAGGGTCCTATTTGGTTCCTAGGGCTTATTACTAATCCATGTAGTTTGATAAGCTCCTCCACACTTCAATAAGCTAATAGAGCTTATTAATAAGTCGTGGGCCCATCTTAATGGGTTGTTGGGCCTGTTTGGCTCGTTCATGGGCTGTCGGGCCCAATAGGCTCATTAAGGGTCAGTTTAGTTTATTAAAGACTTAATGAGGTTTCGTTAGGGTTTGTTAAGCTCCCAAGCCCTCATTTAAGCACTTTAATCTCTAAAATAAGCTAAGTCATAAGCCATGCTTAGCCCTTGGTGGGCTACGTGGCCCAACAGTGGGTATATGTGTCCACTGTGGGTGCATATGGCTCGTGTTTGTGGTGATTAACCATAAGCCAAACACTTGAGCTTATTTGTTCTACCTATGGTTCGTGTTTGACACATGCAAGCATTTAATAAGTTAGTATACTCCTTCCAAAGCCTCGCCATTTTGATTTCACGTAAAGTTTACGTTATGTTTTCAAGTAATTCGTTTTTAAAGAAGACATATAAGCCCTAGTATTGTTAGGCCAAATTCTATATAGGTTGACATCTTTTTAGCACCACGCAAGAGATAATTTTCATATGTACATGCGTATAACATGTATGTTTTGCCTTTTAGCATGTATAAGCCCTCGTTAGTTTATGATTTACATACTAACGTGACCCATTGACTAGCAAACAAAGAAAGAAAGTATGATATGAACTCATATAAGTTTAGCACATGACTTACAAGGGTCCTAGTGTCTTGATGTCGAGTTTGGACGTGTAGAATGACAACCCGATGGATTATACCCAATGTACGCCAACCTTAAACTTTAAAGCTTATCAAATAACTCAACCTTCGCTCGTGTTCCTCCTTATGAACTTGTATGAATACCCTAGTATTGTTT
>BQNB010125476.1:0-19760 GCA_026074375.1 Tanacetum coccineum | reverse complement strand
TTGCTTTAAGTGAGGATATCAATTGGATTGAATTCCTCCTCACTCGACCTCATCCACCACCTAGAGTTCAAAGATATTATCCTTCCACAACCGCCTCCGCTCCAAACTCTCCAACAAACTAATCTCGTCATATGCCTCCAAATAATTGTCAAACCCTTTTGTGTCGTAAGCAAGTCAAAAATCATTCTATGGCTATTTAGGATTTTTCTTTATGTATTAATATGCTTCTAAAGCATATTTGTTTTTTCTTTTTATGTATGCTTGTGTGTAGTTCACACACATTGTCCTAAATGAATGAAGTATCTTTTTCTTTGATGTTTGCTTGCACTTGCCATATTTTTCCCTCCTTCTTGCTACATGTTAGAAATATTTGTATTCTTCTAACCCGTTTTTGTAGCCAAGAAACCATAGCTTGATTCCTTGGTGCCCTCGAACAAGGTGGAGCATTTATTCTGTCGATTTTACTAGCAATTCTTGACGATGCCTTTTTGATTCTACAAAAAGGGAGAGAAATGACATAAAACTCACTAAATACTTGTTTAAAAATAATTTTACATTTAATAAGTTTAAATTTTATAATCATCAAAAAGGGAGATATTGTTGATAGAAATAATGCCTAAAAACGTTATTAATATTTTTCACATCTTTACGTTTTGATAATCACGAAATATAAAAATGCTCAATGTAAAATTAAACGTAAACAAGTAATTAGTAGTAAATTTTCATTTTGAAAATTATATCACTTAAATGTATGAATAAATAAATGCTTAATGCATTTTATGATCAAAAGAAATTTTTATTCAACCTCACACTTTTATAAAATGGTGTAAACATTTTTGTAAACATTACAAAACATTTTCTACAAATAAAAGAAATGTTTTATTCAAAATAAACATTTTGAAATTTAAATTTTCGGACCTAAAACGGCTAGAAAGTTTCAGAAAATTCCCCCATACACAAAAGGACAAACTGGGGAGCGCCCAGTCTAGGGCGGCCCCTTAAATACACGGGCTGTCCCTTTATCTTTAAGGGGACCGCCCACCTATTTAAGGGGACTGCCCATAGGTAGACGCTCCTCCAGAATGTCCTATAAATACTTGACTATTCTCCACTATTTTCTTATCTTTTGCACTCATTCTTTCTGATAAAAAACAACCCACACATCTCATTAAAATTCTTTGATCATTTAATCATAAAGTTTTGTTTCCAAGTGATTCAAGCTCAAATCCTCAAGTGCAAAAGAATAATACTTCCTACCATCAAATGAAAAAGTATTACACATTTGTGTGTTGTTGCAATCTTATTGCATCTATATCATAACTTGTAAATCATTTGTAAATCTTGTAACGTTGTGTAGTTGTTAGACCTTAGTGATTGTTGTAAGTATAGTTAGATTTTGGTGATCTTTCATAGTAGTGTTAGTTAGGTGTGATTATAGTAGTGGCTTGGTGAAGTAGTGGTGTGAAGAAACCTAAGGTGTGAAGAAGTTGTGTAGTCGTGATCAAGTCGTGAAGCAAAGTTGTGTAGTGAAGTTGTGGTGAGTTGGTTCTAGCTAAGATTAGAACTCGACATCTAGCTTAGTGTCGGAAATCAAGATAAGCGAAAGTTGTGTAAGGTTTTCTCCGCCATAAGGGAGCTTGTTGACATAGTGAAAAAAACTCTCGAGTTAGGTGCTCGAGGAGTGGAGTAGGGCGAAGAGGTGCTTCGTTGCCGAACCACTATAAATCACCGCGTTGTGGTTTGATTGTTCTTACTCTTATCTTTTGTCTTACATTATTTTTTCATACTATCCTATTAATTGTTTAGATAAGTATATTGTTCATATTGTGCAAATGTTGAATTCACATATAGTCGAATCTAGAATTTTTACAAACACTTTAAAACCTTAAATTAAAAAGCGGTAAACTATTCAATCTCCTTATAGTTTTCCACATCAAGCTTCACTACAAAGCTGAAAGAAGATGCAAAGAGATGTAGTTATATTTATTCAGTAGTGTAATTAGCTTGTTATAATTTAATTGTAGTGTTAATTGTAGTTTCAAAGTAGTTTAGCTTGACTCTTTCATGTAGTATAAATAGTCAAGTCATGTACTCATTTTAGTTAGTTGAATTCAAAACAGTTTTTTCCGCCAAATTCATTTTCTCTCATTTCTAGGGATGGAGCCACCTTTTACTTTGGGTTGGCCAAAACCCACCCCAAAATTTCAAGAGTTGTTATATGCCTGTATATTTCATACTATCAATTTAAAATTGGTTATTTTAAAGACAGAATGACCCATCCAAAATCCTAAAAAAGATAACAGCTTATATGGATTGACATATGAGATTATGAGAATCATAAATATACACAAGTATAATTTAATTTTTATGGTGGCACATATTTATTATGACATTTCATTTATTCCAACTTGAAAATGTTTATTTATAATTTATATGTTTACTTTTGTTTTTCACATGTATATAAAAGCATTATTACTTGTTTGATGCATCAAATTAATTTAGCGTATATTTCGTTACATTTAAATTCAATTTTGAGATCAAAATTTCATTACATAAAACATTCTAAAATATTCTAGTTTTATTGTGCAAGTCATGTTTCATACATGCATAGAAAATAGAAGACTATAATATTTTTATCACGACGGTATTGAATTGGTTAATCGCTACGTGTATATTTGACCCACCCGTATATAAAATCTTGTCTTCGTCACTGCTCATTCCTCTTTGATTACCAACAAAAGTACACTGCGATTCGTAATCACAGTCTTTGATATTATTTGTCTGTTAGTATAAAATTTCGAAGAATATTTTTAATATTAATATTTTGTTGACGCGTCACCAAATGATAACCGAGACACATTTCGCATTCTGAGATATAACAAATTGTTATTAAACAATTTCTGAAAATTTGTAACACATGATGAAATACTTTTTAGTTCACGTAATTACTTCACTTAATGCTTCATTCGTCTATCTTAAAAGACAGATAATAAAGTTTGATCCTATTTAACTTATTATTGCTTATTTAATGCATTTTAATTTGAATAATATGTTTTTTTTTCTTTTCAAAAGAGCACTAGGAACCTATGAGCTATATGAGTCGTATTATAAAAAAATACTATCAACTCAACACTTTTCTCCTATAGCTCGAAACCTATAACTTAACTTAAACACAACCTTTCTCAATCACTCAAGGACACCTCCTGAACCACACTTTAACCAAATAAAACACAAAAAAATGTCGTATAACACGGCCGTTGGATTTGACGCGAGTCAGAGTGTTGGACAGCGTTATACGTCGGTGTTATAGGCACCAATCAGCTTTATAACTTAGGGCACCGTGTACTCTAAGTAATACAGAGTGATGTTTTATACATTTTAATTTTAATACTGATTCGGTAGAGTTCATTATTGGATATTAAACACGTACGATCTTACGAGTAACTCGCGAAACTTTAGGGACATAATTTATAATTTACCCTACTTTTTTTATATATTTGTATACATATAAACAAGGCTGTCAAGATCGCGATCCCACTTGAGATCGTTTTTGTCTTTGCAAGATCAAGATCGTAAGATCCTATAACTTTGTCATGTTTTGTAAATAAAAGATAAATGAGTCAAACTGTTTTCATTTTTACCCAACATCAAAGATAAATTAATGTAATATCCTCTTTAAAATGTCAAAGATCAAATTTGAAACACTAAAGTAAAAATAAAACACAAAAAAATCAAGTTTTAATCATCACATTAACGATTTAGAAAATGAGACGTCAATGGTTGGCTTATTAGACATTAGTAAAGCTCGTTTTGTTTTGGGCCTAAGCAAGTGAGATTGACTCAAAAGATAGAAAAGATGAAAAAATAGACATAGGTGAACTCGGATCAAGTGACGATGTTACGAGTCACGTGAGATTCCATGATCTTACATACGATCCCACTTCAGATGTGATCATATGTCGATCTTACACGAATGTAGCTAGTAAATACGTACGATCTTACGAGTAACTCGCGATTTTGACAGCCTTGAAAAAAGACTATTAAAATTTTTTCATAGTACAAACTAAAATATTTTTTAAGCTTAAAAATAATTTGATGGCTAAAAATTTATATAATTACATTTTTTTAGTAATTCGAGACAACCCGAATAACGATTCGAAATCAAATTCGGTTACATCCTATTTAAATTAGGTTCGGTTTTACCCAAAATATTTAACCAAACCGACCGAATCGAATAAACCTAACAACCCGGTAAGCGAACTCATGAACGCCACTTTGAGCGGGAACAAAGGGTCTACTATCTGAGACCTAGTAGTTGGGCGGGAATATAGGGTATTGGCTTTTGGCGGGAAATTTACTTGTTATATTCGCTCTGCCCTAAAGTTTCACCCGACCCTAGAATTTCTCATTAACAAATACTGTAACAATCAACAACCTCAACCTCACTTACTATCTACTCTTTAATCAATTTCTGTTATTTTGTGCTTGATTGGGATTCTAACAGATGATTTCTTTTATTAGTTTTCGGTTTGCAAAGTGGTTTAGACTACCTTCATAAAAGTAAAAGCAGACAAACGTGCGGTTGTTAAGCAGCTAAGACCGGTCATGTGCATGAAGGTGAAGAACAAGTCTCAAGCAGTTGATAATTTAACTACTTTATGATGATCTCCACGTACAAGAAAGTGTATTTGCATGCATGAAGTGTATTAGTCACGTTTTCTTATAAGTTAGTTTTTCATATTTCAATGTTGTTCCTAAAATATAGGCTACTTGGTAGTTTTGATAAGAGTTGCATTATTTCTTATAAATATGTATTCTGTGTATTAGTTTGGATATGAAAAATAAATGAAATGAATCAAGTCTAGTTTCCTCTCTGTAATTCTTGGAGTCTTGCCCACTCTAAGGGCCTTATCCTTTTGCTTCTTCATCTAGTTCTTAGGAGACTTACCATCTCGAATCGGTATCTAACAGAGGACCACACAAGTCGATAGGTATATTTCCGTATTCTGCTGTTATAAGTTTTTTTTGGCTTTAACCGTCTTGAATTTGTTAGTGAAATCAGTGATTTTGGCGTTTTAAAGTAGTTAGATTGTCAAATATGGTTCTATGTAATAATAATCTAAGACCCTGACTGAAGATTGGAGAGGATTGATTAGTGCCGGAAATTCAATCATTGAGGACAGTTATAATTAGGAGTGTTTGGGTTAAGCCCAGGGATAGTGTGGACATGCTAATAAAAAGACCAAGATCAGGACGGAAAGTACCTATTTTAGGCGAATGTCAAGTTCAAGTGCTGGTTATTCTTAGAACAAACAAAATAAAGAAAAATGTTAAATTGACAAGTAAATGAGAAGAGTGTTATCATAAAAATAAACACACATTGTAAATTAGGAAAAACAATAGGAGAAAAAGAAAGGTGGCAACCAGCTCAGTTATGTTAGGAGTTAGAGCCGATGCAGTGCTTCTGCTGGAGGATCTATGAACTCTCATCCTTGCTAGCTAAAATATTACCATCAAATTGGTTTTTTCTTAGTTGAGGCATAATGATTTGTCAATACTTGTATATAGAGGTGGTAATTTTGACCCATTTACTAATGGGACTACGGGAGTGTCGAATATGGGTGGTAATCTATTTCTAACAGTCAATATAAAAATTTGGCTCAAAAATGGGTCAACAGTTCACAACTCATCTGAAAAAGTATAAATTCCTAAATCAATTACGTATATCTAAAAATTTGGATTTTCGGTTTAGTGTCATCTAATCATATATCAAAACAGGTGTTTTGGGTCAACATTACTCACTACTTTTACCCATTACCCAACCCGCCCATCATACCACCTTTAATGGTACACACAAAAAAAATGTTGTCTACTCATCTTTCGTCTTATTGTTTTGGGTTGATTGCATAAAATTCAATACATTATAACTTCAGGTACTTGTCTCTGCGTTGGGGTATGGACTTGTCAAACGTGGTGGTTTTTGTTGGAGAAAGTGGCGACACGGATTATGAGGGACTTCTGGGAGGTGTTTACAAGTCTGTTGTACTGAAGAGAATCGGCAGGAGCACCAGCCCCGCTTTCAGATGTTACACCTACAGAAAGCCCCTATATCATTTAGACACCTGAAGCATGTAATATACGTGCTTCGTTGACAAAACTCGGTGTTGTCTAATTCTAGACACATGGGCTCAGAGTGATCGTGATCCGAACCACATTTCCAGGTGAAATCTTTCCACTGATCAATCAATCTGCATATACATGAACGCTAGTGTATGATACGATAAATAACATTTTGTACAGAGTATAAAGGGAGTATTGTGACTACTATATCTCTCATCACTTCTTTCAGATACCACCAGAGACGGAGCCAGAAAATGATATAAGGGGGGGCTCAATTTTTTTTCCAGATAATGTTAGGGGGGGCTTGCAAGCTACTAGAGGTGTAATACTGCCACTAAACCGGACTGGCTGTAAAGTTAATAAATCTCATGTCCAAAATCACTTATTTCGGATAAGCAGACTTAGGGACTCTGGATGTGTAATTAGATATACAATGTATTAGCATTAAAAAAACAATGTTTTTGAGATAAAGAGACATTCTTTCTAGCAAAATACACGTCCAAACACAATTGTCGAATAAAGTTCAAAAGTCATTAAAGTCTATAAATCACCATCTCTGCCACTAAACACAATATTAATTTGAACCTACATATTACTCATCGAAAACTACAAGTTCAATCATAACTAAATCGGGAATTCCAACTTAACCAAACGATTTGCCGTCCAAAAATTATTTTTCTCCGATCGTATTAATTTGAACACACAGTTTTTTAGTTGTTTGTGTGTTTTAATGTATACTACTTATAAATCACGAATGCGTTCTCTTGTAAACTTAAAAATAAGTAATGTTAGATTAAATTACTCTAACTTATAAAAAACAACAAAATTTATTAAATATTTAAATATTTATTAGAGTACAATTTAAACCACTAATTTTTTTCACATTCACTTACTCCTCATGTATTAAATATATAAAAAAAACACCCTTAAATGTTGCATTAGGGTCACATCAAAACCAAAAACTCATAAGTATAATTATGTGTCGTTATACACCGTTAGTTTACGCAAGTATTCGTCTAGTATTCATAAAGTGTTGATAGAATTGATTTTGGTTATACGTATTTTACTTTACATTTATTCAAAAGACTTGAGCATTTGACCAATCAACTACTAAAACACTTTAATGATCAAAATGTATACGTAATAAAAACGTACAGTTATTGTCCTAGTGCAAAACGTAAGATAATAAATTATAATAAAATGCGTAGTCATGGTGTTGACATTACAATGAAGATGGTTTTAGAAGTCAAAGAGTTTTTAGGCTCAAGTTGGACGTATTAGTATGATTTTTAAAGCAAGTCATTTTCTTTGATTGCTCTTTTTCAATACGTTTATACTTTCCCATAAATTGTCAATTATAATTAAAAAGGCTTATGATATATGTACCCCTTAAAATACAATTTGTACCCCCCTCGGGTTTTTTGCGGTTTTTTTTTTTGTATTTTATTTTTTTTGTATTTATATAATTTTGTATATGTTATAAAACTGTGACACGGAAAAAACGGAACGAAAAATATAAAGTTTAACAGGTCAAAAGTATGAAACTGTCAAAAATTACGGAACAGAAACTGATAAAAAACTGCGTTGCACTGTAAAAAGGGGGGTACAAAAGGAATCTTTTGTACCTTTTTGTACTTTCTGGCGGGCCAGGGGGTACCAATAGTAGCACCCAATTAAAAAAAGCAAATTGCAAAAATTGTCCTTGTGGTTTGACCAAGTTGCAGGTTTGACAAGAGCATTTTTGTCATTTTACTTATAACATGGACGAAAACTGAAACCCAAAGTACCTCACACGAACAGTGCTTATACTTACGAAAAATTAGAGATGAAACTTGCAATTTAGCCAAACCATGGAAACGATATTTGCAATTTACTCATTAAAAAAGGAATAGCGCTTGGCTATCATGTATCAAATTAAAGCGAATATGTTTTTCTGTTCAATTTATATAAGGATGACGACTTTTTGACTCAAATATACATGGCTTAACAAAGATATACTTGTGACTCCTTTCGACCTTTTTGGACCACCTTTGATGATTTTAATCTTTGACAAACTGTGAAAAATCAAGTGCCTCACCGTTAGCCGTTATTGTATCATGTACCAAACTCTTCAAATTACGGGTTGAACAATTTATGTACTTGTGTAAGTATTGTGAGTGTAAATAAGAGTTATAAGTTACTTAGTTAACTAAAAGGTTAAAGTCATTAATTATCAACATACTTTTTAAATTTTTTCCTCAAAAATCATATTTCTAATACTACGAGACGTTCATATCCGTGCGTTGCACCGGACTTGTTGTTTTGGGAAAAATTAAACTGATTCTGCAGGCGGTAATTCTAGGAAATATTAACAATAATTATATATATAATCATTTGAGATGTGTTGACCTACTGTTCATCGAAGCACTGTAGCTACAGTGCTACAGTGCTGGGCCAGAAAATTTAGCCCAAAAATTTGGGCCGGCCCAATTAGTTTTTTTTTTTTTTTTTTTTAAATTGTTGGGACAAAATAGGGAGGAAAAAAATGTTACAAAAGTACCGACGCATTCAGATAAAAAAATACCCTCGGGTAAACATTTCCGATTTACTAAAAGGATGTCCATTTTACACTATGAGACCAAAAGAATAAATTCCCAAAAGAATAAAAAATAATAAAAAAAATCATTTGATAAAGGGTTTGACTTACTATTATACCACCCATTTAAGCATCGTAGCTACATTGCTGTACCAAAAAAATTTAGCCCAAAAATTTGGGCCGGCCCAATTAGTTTTTTTTTTATAAAAAATGTTAGCACAAAATAGGAGGAAAAACAGTTACAAAAGTACCTGACGCATTCAGATTAAAAATACCCGCGTAACATTTTCGAATTGATTTAAACAGTGTCATTTTACACCATGAGAACAAAAAAATAAATTCGCAAAAAAAATATAAAATAATAAAATAATAAAAAAATAAAATTTTAACGCCACGCAACAACGCGTAAGACCATAAAAAAACTACTAAAACGCAACAACGCGCGAAAAATTAACGCACCGCAGTAACGTGCAGGAAAAAATAAACTTACACTATTAAAGATAAAAAAAACGAGCGAAAAAAAAATTAAAA
Source organism: Tanacetum coccineum (assembly GCA_026074375.1). Taxonomy (NCBI): domain Eukaryota; kingdom Viridiplantae; phylum Streptophyta; class Magnoliopsida; order Asterales; family Asteraceae; genus Tanacetum; species Tanacetum coccineum. Next base: position 10,534 of record BQNB010125476.1, on the reverse strand, counting down.
TAAATAAATAAATAAATATAACGCCGTGCAACAACGTGCGAAAAATTAACGCCCGCAGCAACGCGCGGATATCTTTGCTTGTTTATTATTAGTATTCAACTATGCATGGCCAAAACAAATGAAATATTCAAAGAGACTTCAGAAATATAATTCTTGCAACATCGATTTTATTTAACAAAATATATCAAGAATAATTGACATAGCAGCTTTTAAATCATGATCTTACTAACAAAATGTAAGGCATGAAGGGGCTTTAGGTATGCTTTTTGACACAACTCAGTTAAATACTTTCTTAACATAATAGATAGACAAATCATCCAATCAAAATAAACACTTTGCTAAGCTAAAGCGTCATGGCAAGGATATTGATTGATAAATATATTATTTCTTCAGGTCACAGAAATGATAAACAATCAAGCAAAATATAGCGTATACATGCTAAATTTAAGAGACCATTTTTAGTTGCTTTCTTGGTTCAGAGACAATCATAAAAACATATGTGCAAAGATATATTTGTAAGCCTACGCCACCAATGCCGCCGAGGGAAATGATGTTGGCTGCCAAGAAATTGTTAATCTGCAAACTTCAAACTTAATCCTAGCAACGTTTCTTCATAAATCCCTGAAACGAACCTCCAACCCTAGCCCCGACAACTTCTGTAAAATATTTCACCTGAAAGGTTACCTATAAAAAAGTTAAAATCACAAAGAGATTAAGCACAACATGCATTTTCATAATGCATGCATTTTCAAGGCCCCCCACTAAAAGAGATTAAGCACCACAGATTATCACACTCCAAGAAGATGTCATTAAGCCATAGTCAATAAGCTTATCGAACACAACATATTCAAAGAAATCCTTCCTCCAATTGATCATTTATAGGGTCGCACTATAAATGCTTTTTTTCACTCGACTCTTTTCATCCATTCATTGACCAACATGCTCTTTCGCCTGTTGGCCTTGTCGTGTGTGGTTTGCGAAAGTAGTGAAAGTAAAGTATTTATACTCACAAAATTTAACCGTCACAATCACATGAATAGTCTATATTAAATACTCATTGGTAAGTCTAAGTTTAAAAGCTAATAAATGTTGTCAGTTATAAGCAAATGAAACGATTTTACTTCATCATTAATGGATGTTGTCAGTTATGTTAGATATAAGAAAAAGACTCGGTCACCCCGTGTATTTTATAGTTTATCGTAGCTCGTAGTTTAATGTTAATCGTATGACATACGGTATTGGGCCGGGTAATAAACCTATACGTGTAAGCCATACCAAGGCCTATGGGCCGGTTTTGTAAGAACTATAAATACCTTTTCCATCACATAGAAGAGATGGTTGTTCATTTCATAATACAAGTTTTACTTTCTCTCACTAGAAGCTTTTCTCTCTAGTCTTTCTCTCTTTAATATTCGGCCAATCCACTAATCTACCATTGTGTTATGATATCCAATATCCTACAATTGGTATCAGAGCCCATAGGATGATTAGCTAGTGTGTATGTGCGTTTTGTTGATTGGTTTAGATCAAAAGTTGTACTTTTAAGGTTCTTTAGCTAGTTCGTCCTATTTCTTAGATTTTGATGTTGTTTGTGTTAAAGTTTAGGTTTTTCTAGTTGCTATAGCCTTGTAGTACTTAGTTGTGCAAAAGAATCCAGGCAAAAACGTTCAAAAGGGTGATTTTTAGGTGTTTTTAGGTGAAAAGGTATGTTTTTTCATCGCGGCGATTTGGTATTCTGTCCATTGTTTATCGCAGCGGTTTGACAGAGCAAGTAATGTACGACAGCGGTTTGTCCTATTAGCAGCGGTTTGTCAGTCTAGATTGGGACAACGGTTTGTCATTTAGTACCAGCGGTTTACTAATAGCGGTTTATAGGCTTTGAAGATTTTTTATTTCTCAAGGCGATTTGGGAAACAAACCTCTGGCAATTTGATTTCTTGGCAGCGGTTTGGGAGTTAATCTTTGTAGTGGTTTACTAGTAGTGGTTTGACTAGGTAGCGGTTTACCATAGCTGTTTGTTTACAGGTCTTGAAGATTTATACCTTATAGCGGTTTACTAATGCGGTTTATCAAGCTGTTTAGCTTGAGGTTAATGTGGTACTTCAGCCACATTCCATTTGTTTTTAACTTTTTTCGGTTTTAATATACTTTATCGGGGTAACCCTTTACCCAAAAAAACCTCTGGCGGTTTGAATTCTAGGCAGCGGTTTGGCAGTTATTTCTTCGTAGCGGTTTGATAGTAGCGGTTTGGTTTAATTTTCTTCTTGACAGCGGTTTGATTTGGCAGTAGTTTGGTTGACTAGGCAGCGGTTTGATAACCTAGGCAGCAGTTTAAGCTACTGTTTTGGACACTTGAACAATTTTCAAACTTTTAACCTTTGGACTTAACAAACTAAAACAACAAAACACTCAATTTAACTTCACCACTTTTAACATACACTCACTAATCATTGAACGGTCAAATCATATCATTTCACAATCAATTATGATGGCTAATCTTTCTGAAGATATCCAGTGTGCCGGTTCTGATACCAATGCTTGATAGGTCTGATTTTGAGTCTTGGCAACAACGTATTTGTTTGTACTGTCTGGCCAAAGACAATGGGGAAAACATACTTAAGTCGATTGATGAAGGTCCATTTAAGATGGGAAAGTTCAGAGAAACACTTGCTGAAGGTTCACTTCATCTAGGACCAGAACGGGATAAAGTCTTTGCTGACCTTACACCAGAAGAAAAGGAGAGGTTTAAAGCTGACATTCGTGCAACGAATATCCTACTTCAAGGTTTACCAAAAAAAATCTACACACTCATTAACCATTACACTGACGCCAAAGACATTTGAGATAATATGAAGATGCTCTTGGAAGGTTCTGAGGTAACGAAAGATGAACGTGAATCACAGCTATATGATGAATTTGAACACTTCCGTCAGAACAAAGGAGAAACCATTCACGAATACTATGACAGGTTTACAAAGCTCAATAATGACATGCGAAACATCAAGATGACTATGCCCAAAATGCAGCTTAACTCAAAATTTGTGAACAACATGTTGCCTGAATGGGGTATATTCGTGACTGCAGTCAAACTTAACAGAGGATTGAAAACATCTAATTATGATCAGATGTATACTTACTTGAAGCAACACGAGGCACATGCTAATGACAACAAGATGATGTTGGAAAGATACAATCAACATGCCATTGATCCTCTTGCCTTTGTATCCAATGTTTCACCATAGTAGTACCCTATACAATCATCAGCTATTTCACAATCTGCATATGTCCCACCAGTTACCCATCAACCACAATTTGCTGATAACACACAACTTAATTCAGGACTTACCCCAACTGATGACTTGATTGAAAACTTAATAAAAACAGTTGCCCTACTCGCCCAATCCTACAAAAAACACCTTCCTCAAACCAACAATCAACTCCGAACTTCATCTAACACAAGGAACCAAGCTACAGTTCAAAATGGCAGGGTTGTTGTTCAGAATGTTCAGGGTAGACAGAACAGAGGTCATGGGAACAATGCAAGGGGAGCAGTTGCAGCTGGAAATGAGGGATTTCAGAACAGAGTTGGCAATGCAAATCCTGGTCAAGTAAAGCCGATTAAGTGTTATAACTGCAATGGAATAGGGCACATAGCAAGACAATGTACTCACCCAAAGCGACCACAGAATTCGGAATACTTCAAAGACAAGATGATGCTGATGCAAGCTCGGGAGAATGGAGTGGTTTTGGATGAAGAGCAGTTGTTGTTTATTGCAGGTGGACATACTAACACGTTTGATAATGATGTGGATGAGGCACCAGTACAAGATTTGGCACTTAACGAGGACAACGTCTTTCAAGCTGATCAATGTGATGCTTTTAACTCTGATGTTGATGAGGCTCCTACTGCACATACCATGTTCATGGAAAATCTATCATCAGCCGATCCAATCTATGATGAAGCTGGTCCCTCATATGATTCGGACATTCTATCTGAGGTACAAGATCATGATAACTATATAGATAGCGTTAGTGAGTATCATGAAGTACACGAGATGCAAAATGATGTACAACCAAACTACGTTGTTGACTCAGATGATGAATATACGAGTGATAGTAATATTATTCCGTATGAACAGTATGTGAAGGAAAACGCAGTGCAAGTTGTACAAAGTAATGTATCTTTTGTGCCAAATGATGCTTTAATGATGATAATCAATGATATGCATGAACAGGCCGCCCAATGTGTCTCTGCGAATGAGCAAAACAAAGTAGTTAATGAATCATTAACTGCTGAACTTGCGAGATATAAGGAACAAGTCAAGATTTATGAAAAACGGGAAAGGTTTGAATTAACTAAAAGAGAATAAAAGATTGATGAACAATTAAGAATAATTACCAAAGACCATAACTATAAGGAAGAATGTTTGAAAAAGGAACTTCATTCTGTAAAAATACAACTTAATTCTACCATTAACCATAACAAGTCAATAGTAGAAGAAGTAGCAACTTTGAAAAAGGATTTTTAACAGAAAGAAAATAAATACCTTAAAGATTTTTTAGACATGAAAGCTTTAAAATAAAAAGTTGAAGATAAATTATTCAAACAAGATCAGTCTCTTCAAACTGTACACATGTTATGTAAACCAAAACCTTATTATGATGAAAAGAAAAAGGTAGCAATAGGCTACAAAAATCCCTTATATCTCACCAGCGCAATGCAAGTTCAGTCTGCTCTCTATAATGGTCATGAAATAGTCAAGACCAATCATGCCCCTGCTGTTGTACATGACTCAGAGGATACTCTTGAGATAACTGAGATAACTAGGAAGAGAATGCTTGAGAAAGTGAAAAGCCCTATGTGTGTTGAAAAGAAAGTTAAGTTTGCACCACCAGATTACTCGAAAGAGAATTATCTTGCAACTTTTACACCACAAAGACATTTGACCTCAGAACAGATATTTTGGTCCTTAGATTTTGCAAAAATAACCCCGAAACCAATTTCAGCAATGATGGTGTATCCACCCAATACACCTGCAAGGCTTGTCCTCAGAGTTCTCCAACAAAAAGTCAAGTGAAAATTAATATTTATACACCCACACAACTTTTTTTTGGAATTTGATAACATTTGTAAAAAGAGAATTACACCATGTGGTCTCACAGAAGGGGAAAGAGGTTTCGAATAAATAAAGGAACGTTACCTTACTGAGGTAATTTCATTTTTCAAAATGCTTAAAGAACATTTTGAGGGAATCCAAACGGCTCTCGTTAAAGAAGTTAAAGAAATGAAAGAAATTTTTGAACAAATGGAAGTTGAGGTTGAACAAAATGTTGTGGACAAGCAATGTGCTGAAATTGAAAGGAAAAACCTTCTCATTGAAAATGAGAATCTGATTGCTGATTGTTTGTCTAATGAATTGTTGTATAGTGTCATGAATGATGTGAATACTGTATCCAGATTTTCTGAATTGCTTGATGCTTACACTGTAGGACAAGCACGTTGCTTAGAACTTGAAGCTGAGATTTCTAAATTAAAACACAAGATTGAAAAAGATGATCATAGTGAAATGATAAAACGTTTTTCCAACCTTGAGATAGATCACCTAAATTTGCAATTGAAGTATCAAAATCTTAAAGAACGTTTTGGAAACAACAAGTCACAACCATCTCAGGATACTCCTGAATTTGACTCATTTTTTGTAATCAACAAAATGAAAGAGCAGCTTCAAGGAAAGAACAACACCACTAGAAAATTGAAAGAGCAAATCTCTCACATGAATGAGAGACGTAGTGAGGCAGATCGTACTCTTGATTTCAAAGCCTTAGATTCTCAGAACATAGAGTTAACAGAACATGTCACTGCTCTTTAAGAACAAAATGAGCGTCTTATGGCAGAGTATGAAAAAGTTAAGCAACATTACAAGGAATTATATGATTCTATTAAGATAGCGCGTGTAAAACTATTGAAAAGACAACTTCTTTGCTAACTGAAAATGAGAAACTCAAGGCTCAACTTAAAGGAAAAATGAAATGTGTTACTATGGATACTGTAAAACCAAAAGTTCTTGCCCCTGATATGTATGCAATCGATGTTGAACCAATCCTCCCTCACAATAGGAACAATAGGGAAGTTCACCTAGATTATCTCAAACATCTTAAGGAAAGTGTAAAAACACTTCGTGGGATAGTAGAAGAGGCTAGAATTGAAACACCATTAGATAATGCGCTTGCAAATGCCTGCTTTTATAGTAAGAGATCTCAAGAACTGTTAGAACATGTTATTGGCACTTGTCCAAAAGAATTCAATAAAAGAGATAAAAAGGCTGCTACTACCCTTTTGAATAGGAAAAAGCAAGTTACTTTTAAGGAACCATACGAGACTTCAAATACTAACACACAAACACATGTTGAGCAACAGAAAGTGCAAAAGACTAATGTGCCTGTGATTCCTTCTATATGAGTAAACAGTTTCACTGAAGCTAACGGGTCAAAGCCTAGGAGCAATACAAAGAACAATATGATCTTGCCAGCTAAAAGTGACAACAAGAAGAATGTAGAAGCTCACCCTAGGAACAATAAGTCTAAATTGAAACAAAATAATCGTATTGATTCTAGTATTAGCTCTAAGCATACTGTAATTAATTCGAATTCTAAATCTGTGTGCAAGACATGTAACAAATGCTTAATTTCTGCTAATCATGATAAGTGTGTTGTGAAATATTTGAAGTCTATAAATGCCTCTCTTAAAAATATTTTTGAGCAAAGTTAAGCAAGTTTGGAAAGCAACAGAGAAACTATTTGCTAATGTTGGTTATCAGTGGAAGCCCATTGGAAGGAAATTTGCTTTAGGAGAACAATGCCCTTTAACTAGGTTTACTAAATCCAAAGTAGTACATTTACAACAACCTGAACATGTTAGTTCTAGTGTATATGTGATCACTGAAAGATTTAGTAATCTCAGAACCTATTAACTAGATACAAACGTAGAAACAAACATGAAAAATCAATTTCCACTGACAGTCCCACTACAGCTGCGTCACAGACAATTGATGTTCCTGTAAAATATACTACTGTTTCTGCTAACCAACAGGACCCCAACAAAAATTGGGGATCCGAATTACCAAACTCTCCATCTTCGTCTGTTTTTAAATGCAGGTAGTACAGATCGTCCTTTGGTATTTGGACTCAGGCTGCTCAAATATATATGACGGGGAATCGCTCACGACTCAAGAATTTTAAGAAAAAGTTCATCGGGATAGTTAGATTCGGGAATGATCATTTTGGTGCTATTATGGGTTATGGAGACTACGTGATTGGTGACAGTGTAATCTCCAGGGTATATTATGTAGAAGGACTTGGACACAATCTCTTTTCTGTAGGTCAATTTTGTGATTCAGATCTTGAAGTTGCATTCAGAAAACATTCATGTTATGTTAAAGATGTAGATGGTGTGGAGTTACTTAAAGGTTCTCGTGGCTCAAATCTGTATACTATCTCTGTTGAAGACATGATGAAGTCCTCTCCAATCTGCTTATTGTTAAAAGCCTCCAAGAACAAATCATGGTTGTGGCATCGTCGGTTAAACCATTTGAACTTCGGTACCATCAATGATCTTGTATGAAAAGATCTGGTAAGAGGCTTACCAAGGTTGAAGTTTGAGAAAGACCATCTTTGCTCTGCTTGTCAACTAGGAAAAAGCAAGAAGTATACCCACAAACCTAAATCTGATAACACCATTATGGAAGTCTTACATACCTTTCATATGAATTTGTGTGGACCAATGAGAGTGTAGAGTATTAATGAGAAGAAATACATTTTGGTCATCGTGGATGATTATTTAAGATTTACATGGGTTAAGTCTTGAGATCAAAAGATGAAACTTCAGAGTTTGTCATTAAATTTCTATAGCAAATACAAGTTGGTCTCAACAAAACTGTCAGATACATCTGAACAGATAATGACACATAATTTGTTAATCAAGTTCTAACTGAATTTTATGAAAATGTCAGCATTTTTCACCAAAAATCTATTCTGAGAACTCCTCAGCAGAACGGCGTTGTCGAAAGACGGAATCGTACTCTTGTGGAAGCTGCTCGGACAATGCTGATATTTTCAAAAGCTCTGATGTTTCTATGGGCAGAAGCTGTTGCTACTGCTTGTTACACCCAAAACAGATCCCTAATTCATACTCGTCATAACAAAACCCCATATGAGCTTGTGCATGATAAGAAACCTGATCTTAAATTTCTCTGAGTTTTTGGTGCTCTTTGTTACCCTACAAATGACAGCGAAGATCTTGGAAAATTGAAAGCAACAACAGATATTGGGATTTTTGTTGGTTATGCTCCCAATAGGAAGGGTTATAGAATCTACAACAAAAGAACCCGACGAATCATGGAAACAATTCACGTGCAATTCGATGAGCTGACTGAGCAAATGGCTCCTGTGCACATCAGTACAGGACCCGAGCCTATTTTGTTGACGCCTGGACAAATCAGTTCAGGGCTCGTACCTAATCCGGTCCCTGCAGCTCCTTATGTACCACCAACTAATAAAGATCTGGAGATTTTATTCCAACCGATGTTCGATGAATACTTAGAACCCCCTAGTGTTGAAAGACCGGTACCTCCTGCTCCTGCAGTTCAAGTTCCAGTTGTTTCAGCCGGTACACCTTCTTCTACAACAATTGATCAAGATGCACCGTCAACAAGTCATTCACCGTCATCCTCAGAAGTACAACCTCCTATCTCACATCAAGGTGTTGCAGCTGGACCCACTATCGAAGACAATCCTTTTGCTCAAGCTGAAGACAATCCCTTTGTAAACGTGTTTGCTTCAGAACCTAGTTCTGAAGAGTCATCATCAGGGGATGTTAGTTCAGCTGAATCCAATCAAGTTATTCAACCACATAATCATCTCAGAAAATGGTCAAAGGATCACCCAATGGATAATATAATTGGTAATCTTTCTCATCCGGTATCCACCAGAAAACAGTTAGCTACCGATGCCTTGTGGTGCTTTTACAATTCTGTACTTTCAAATGTCGAACCCAAGAATTTCAAGACTGCCATGGCTGAAGCTTGCTGGTTTGAAGCTATGCAAGAAAAAATTCACGAATTTGATCGACTTCAAGTATGGGAGTGTGTAATGATAATCACTCTCAAGTGGATTTACAAAGTCAAGCTTGATGAGTATGGCGATGTTCTGAAGAACAAGGCACGGTTAGTAACGAAGGGATATCGTCAAGAGGAGGGCATCAATTTTGAGGAATCATTTGCACCGGTTGCACGAATAGAGGCTACCAGAATCTTAATTACAAATGCCGCCAGCAAGAACATGATCATCTACCAGATGGATGTAAAGACTGCATTTCTGAATGGCGAGCTGAAAGAAGAAGTCTACGTCAGTCAACCCTAGGGATGGCAACGGGTCGGGTTCGGGGCGGGTTTTAGTGTACCCGTACCCGTTTATAATATCCACATCCGTACCCGCCCCATCCCGTTGGGTACCCGGTTAATATTATCCATCGGTGATTCTAGTGATGCTTATTATTCTAGTGATGAAGAGGATATATATTACGTATATTTTTTTCATGAGGGAGAGCATAATGTGGTGATTAAGAACATAACAACCAATGACCCTAGTCTGACTAAGCTTTGTAGTAACAATGGACATTTTAGAGGTTTCATGAATGAACTTATCACTACTAATGAAGAGTTACACATGGAAGACCCTGAGCCTAGTAGTTTAGAGCCTACTCACAAAGTTCAAGGGGTATTGCTTATCCAAGACATGACCCTTTACAACCTTAGAATGAAATGCAACCCATATTAGGCATGAGGTATGACCATCTAGAAAAGTTAAAACGGACTTTAGCTAATTATAGGGTGGCTGGTGGGAAGCAATTGTGGTTCTAAAAGAATGATTGGAGGTAGTTGTTAGTGTTCTGTGGTAGAGATGTCTCAACAGGGAGGTGTGTAGGTTATAATTCAAAAAGGGTAAAAGCTAAGAAACAGTTATTCTCAGAGGCACATGATGATGCAAAATAGGGTAAGAAACCTAATAAGAAAATAGTTAAAATGAAGGGTAAATTGAGTTTTAAGGTTAATAAGGTTAAAACTAGAAGTAGTCAACCAAAACTAGATGAAGAAATAAGCAAAGATGGGGAAGGGTCAAGTAGGAACCGTGAGACACTAATGGATAGTACTAAAGGTGCTAGGACATCTGTGTCTCCTAAGTGGACTAAAGCAAAAAGAAAAAAAAGGGCCAACCAACATGTGGATTTAGGTTATGTGTATCTTGGATGTGTAATGAAAACTCATTCCAAATCAAGTCACTTAAATCTGAACATAAGTGTGCTAGAAACTACAACCTAGGCTCTTTAGTCACCTACAAATAGATACCACGTCATTTTGCAAAAGAGATAATTGCACACCTTTTTATTCCTACACTAAAGTCGATACCAATCAGATTCAAGTTCTTCATCAAACCAATCCAATAAACCACAATTCTTCTTATTAGGTTTTTGAAACAA
>BQNB010125475.1:0-19760 GCA_026074375.1 Tanacetum coccineum | reverse complement strand
CTAATGTCTTCATCATCAGACGAATGTACCTGTTCGTCGGGAGCCAAATCAGCATCCATATGTAGATCTTCAGGAATTGATAAGACAAACGGCTTAAGTCTTGTGTCAGTGGTAGTCCAAGCTGTATATTCAGATGAAGTCGCTTGTTGATAGATATGATACCTAAAAACATTATTAATATTTTTCACATCCTTACATTTTGATAATCACAAAATATAAAAACGTTCAACGTAAAATTAAACGTAAACAAGTATTTAGTAGTAAATTCTCATTTCAACAATTACATCACTTAAAGGTATGAATAAACAAATGCTAGATACATTTTAAGATCAAAGGAAACTTTTATAAAATGTTGTAAACTTTTTATAAACATCACAAAACATTTTTTACATTTAAAATAAATGTTTTATTCCAAATAAACATTTTGAATTTCAAAATTTCGGACCTAAAATGGCTAGAAATGGTCCAGTAAACACCTCCCCTGAATAGGACAAAAAGGGAGCGTCTGAATAAGGGGCGGCCCTCTTAATTACATGGGCGGCCCCTTTAAAATTAAGGGGGTCGGCACCCTATTTAAGGGGACCGGCCATAGACCCCGCTCCTCCTTTTTGTCCTATAAATACTGGACTATTCCCCAACATTTTTCTCACCTCTTTGCACAAAGTTTTCTCAGATCTAAAACCTCCTTTCAAACCCTTTCCTTTGATCACTTAACTTATTTTAAGTTTGTTTAAAATGTGATCCAGTCATCCATCCATTGAAGTGCAAGAAAAGAACTTTTGTTATCATTAAGATACGAAGTTTTGTAGTTGGATCTTGGTGATCCATTCTAGTTGTGTTAGATAGTTGTGACATACGTAGTGTGGTGAGGAGAAGTTGTGAAGGTGTGGAGTTGTAAAGTTGTGAAGTTGTGAAGATGTGAAGAAGTTATTTAGTTGTGATCAAGGTATGAAGCTAAGTTGTGTAGTGAAGTTGTGAAGTAGTCGTGAAGTTGTGAAGTCGTGAAGTTGTGTTGTGATAGATTGGTTCTAGCTAAGATTAGAACTCGACATTTAGCTTAGTGTCGGAAATTGATATAAGAAACGTTGTGTATGGTTTTCTCCGCCTTAAGGGAGCTTGTTGACTAGTGAAGACACTCTCGAGTTGGGTACTCGGGGAGTGGAGTAAGGCAAAGAGGTTCTTCGTGACCGAACCATTATAAATCATCGTGTCCGGTTTGCATTTCCTTTCACTTATCTCTTTACATTTATACTCGCATTTATCGCTTTATATTTATACTTGCAATTGCGTGATGTGTTGATTATATAGTCTTAATTATGTCTTGAATAAATGTGAATATTGTGTGTTGGGTTGTATTGTTGTAAATTAATGTATTAATATGTGTATATAACTTGTATGAAAACTCATCATATTGTATCACGCTTGATCGGTAATTTGATAAGAAACATTTTAAGATTTTTAATGGAAACGTATTCACCCCCCTCTACGATTTCCACAAAGCCTATGAGAACTCTTTAATCTATAAAGAGAAAACAAAGAGGATCCATGACTCAACGATCAAAAACCGCATTTTCAACGTCGGTGATCAAGTCCTTCTCTTTAACTCTAGATTGATGATGTTCTCGGGCAAGTTAAAATCCCATTGGTACGGACCATTCACCATTGGCCATGTCTTTCCATATGGCACTGTTGAGTTATCTCAAAACTCCGGGCCAAACTTCAAGGTAAACGGTCATAGAATTAAGCACTACTTTGGAGGGGACGTACCACAAATGGTTGTCTCGGATCTCCAAACCTTCCCCGAGGACAAATGAATTCGGGAATTAGGTCAAGCTTAGTGACCCTAAACAAGCGCTTCATGGGAGGCAACCCAGGCTTATCTGTAGTTATATTATGTAGTAATGAATAAGTGTTTTTTGTTGTGAGTAGGTGTGCCTCTTTCCTTTCTCGTTTGCTTGTGTTTTTTTGATGATTGTCCAGGATTGTCTCAGATTTTTGAAGCCTCTTGTGCTCGCGGTTTTGTCCTTCGATCACTCGAGCTTCAAATCCTCAATTTCATTTGGGAAATCCAAAATCCAAATCTTATCGACTAACGTTTATCTTTAAGCATACTTAATAAACAGATTAGGATTTACGTAGAGACCATTCTTAAAACATTGAGGACAATGTTTAATTCTAGTATGGGGGGATCTATCGATTTGATTGTGCCTGCAGTCATTGTTTTCACGTAATCCCGTTTTTACCACTAAAATTTCAAAAAAATAAAAAAAAATTAAATTTTTTTAAAATAAAATAAGTGTTTTTTCACAATTTTGACTTTCCTGCTGGGCAGAATAAGAATAAATTTTGACTCGATCGAGCGTGTTGAGCTCTAGCTTGTTCCTTAACTTTCAGGCTAAGCGTTCGCGGAGATTCGCGAAGAACGAAAAATGATAGAGTTAAGTATGAGTTGGATGCTAAATAAGGATTATTTGGAAATCTTAAGAGCTCATGTGTTTAATTTATGGCTTTTTCTCCCATAAGCTCCTAACCGGACTAATAATACGTGCTATTTTTGGAGATTAAACTTAAATCAACATTTTTTATGTAGTTAATAGCAAAAACTTTAGTCTTAGTTCAAATTTATACTTAAATTTTCCAAAAAGAAGTTTTCTCTAAGTGTGAAAAAAAAATGAAAAAAGGAAAAATACAAAAATATATGGTAATAATAATTATAAACTGTGGGCTGATAAAAGTTTTTTGCATCTTGCCAGCTTACAACCGATGTTACAACCTTCCAAAGAAAGCCCATAGTAGGAATAATAATCTGAGACTGATAAAAGTTTGCTGCATCTTGCCGGCTCACAACCGATGTTGCAGCCTTCTAAAAGGTCGAGGGTTACAATTGTATCAATGTTATGTTTAATATTAATGTTACAAAAATATTATTAGAAATAAGTGTATACATTAAAAATGGTAAAAAAGAGGCTTTTCTAAACTCTTGATTCTTTAATTCCCCTCGATGAACACTTAGCTACTTTTCGAGGTAATTAGTCGAGGGGGATCGAGATTTTTAGTTTTCTAAGTGCTTACTTATAGCATTGCGTGAGGACACGGCAATATCTTAGTATGGGGGATTTTGGTATGTGTTTAATTACACATACTTTTGACCACTAAAAACGGACTTAAATGACCAAAAATACATTGTATTTGTATGTTTTGCATTTGTATTATGCAGGTAACGGATATCCAAGAAAAGAACAAAAATCGAAGCCAAAATGACAAAACCGAGCACGAGAACGGAAAGATCGTGAGAAGTCAAAAAAAGACAAAGTCAAAGTCAACAAAAAAGTCAAAGTCAAAGTTAACCCCGGGAAGTGGCATTGGAAAGAGCATCGAAAACTGAACCCGAAAGCCTAAATTGCCAAAAGTGGGCCCACCCGTACCCACCTAGTGGGCCCGTGTCAACCCACTTATACACTTATACTTTATACACCTTAATCCTAGCCAAAAAAAAAACTAAGCCCTTTTTCTTATAACACCAGCCCAACAAAACAAGCCCAATCCCCCCTTATAACTCCTGTTAACACACCCGTTACCCCAACCCTTTTTAAACATAACACTGTTAGTCCTTAAAAGGACTAACGGTGCAAACACAAATTTAACTTCAAGGACCAAGGTTGCATACCTCAAGGACGTTGGATGCAATAACATATAACTCTCTCAAGGACCAAACCTGCCAATTTTCCAATCTTTCAAAAACATCAGGAACACTGTACATCTTCCAGGTGTGTCCTGTCCTCACTACCCGCCAAAACACTCCAACACTATTCCCCTTTCTTCTCCACTTTGTCTACACACCCCACACCTTATCCCTCCTTATTGCCACCTTGGCAATCCTTAGCTCCCTTATTCGTCAAGGAATAAGGACAAGAGATAAAGGGCTAAGATGACAAGACTTGGGCACTACTCATTTTGGATGGCTATGATGACTCTTAGATCCCTCTCACACAACAAACACACCTGCAAGAGCTCTCACAAAGAAAGCACACTCCTAGAACCTTCTTGGCTTAGTATAAATAGAGCTCATGTGTAAGCCCTTGAGGGAGGAGTTTTTAGTTTAAAGTTTTTTACCTAGTTAATTTTTATTGTAATCTTTTTAATATTGCAATGCTTCTTTTTATTAATGAAATTTCAGTTTTAGCTGAAAATTTATGGTTCTTAAATTTGTGTTTTAAAGTATTCAAAAGCCTGTTATAAGCTATTTTAAGATCTTATAAAAACATATAAGCAACCTGTTTTCATTTATATATAAAGTACTTAAAGAAAATTTACCAAAAAGAAATCACACCAAAAAACACCACAGCTTATTTGGATGATAAGCCGGATTTAGATGGGCTTATGGACAATATTAGCTTGTCTTTTGACAAGCTAGAGCTTGTTGATTAGCTTATTTATAAGTTTGATTGCCCTATTTTGAGCAAGGGCCTTTGTGAGTCTCTTATTTTCAAAAAATTTGCATTTTATTGTAGCATTGCTTATTTCTGCTTATATTTGCTTATTTATGTTTGCTTATGATGTTTAATGCTTATTATGCTTGTTTTATAGTTTAGAGATCATTTGTTTAAGTTTTCTTATAAACTGTCATAAATAGCTTATTAAATTGCATAATCTGTTTTAGCTTATTTAAGTGCTTATTTGTTATTAAAATATGCTTAATATTGTTTATTATGCTTGTTACATATCTGGTCTTAAGGGTTTGTTTATAAAAATTTAAGTTTTCAAGTAGAAAAGGCATTTTAAGTGTGTAAAGGGGTGTTTGGTTTAACTGTTTTAATGGGTCAAAATGGGTCAAAATCTGCTTTGTGCTTTTGAGTCAACATTGATTAGATAATATTAGTTATAAAATTCAATTTGTTTTAAATTTTAAATGTTAAATCTCTAAATCAATAGTTATATAAGTAGTTGTTTGAATCTGAGAACATATAGCTTATTATATAAGCTTATTTGATTAGACCTATAACTCTTGTGTTTTTATGATGTTTTTGAGTTTTTTTGAGTGTTAAAACAAAGTTCAATAGGCTTGCATTTCTTGTTTTAAGTTTTTGCCAAATCTGTCATTTTTAACTAAGTGTTAAGAAAAGAAGAAAAAGCTTTTTCAATTGCTTATTGTGGCTTATTGTGAATTTCAAAATGCCTTTTGATTGTTGATATAAGCTCTTTAAGGTCAAAGCTCAATCTGTTTGTAGGTTATAAGTTCATAAGGTTCTGTTTGTTTGCTTATTTTTAAGCTCAAAAGTGGTTATTTGTGAAGATTGCAAAAATTTGTCTAAGTGTTGAATCTGTGTGAACTAGCTTTTTCAAAAAGCTTTTTAAGTGCTTATTTGAATTTTAAACTTATTTTTCTTTGTTTCTTATTGTAGCTTTTTGGCAAATCTTTTTAGTGGTATAAGCCACTAAGCCATAAGGATCCATTTTCTAGCTTAAAAATAAGCTAGAAAATAGCCTTTTGGCTGTTTGGTTAACAGTTTGGCCAAAAAGCTAATTTGCTTATTTAGGCTTATTAGCTTACCGTATTTGCTTATTCTGGGTTTAGTATAGCTTATTAGGATAGATTAAGCCCATTTAGCTTAATTCCTTTAGTTTATATCTTATTTGAGCTTATTTGCCTTTATCTTAAAATTTCTAAGTATTATTGCTTTTTGATTATTCTGTCATTCTAGCTTATTGTAGTTGCTTATTTTTGTTCTTAAGTGCTTTTTAGATATAGTTTATCATCTGCCTTAGCTTATTTCTCTTCGTGGTTTGCTTTTTAGTGCTTAATTAGCTTAACAGTTAGCCAATTTAGACTTAGTATAGTTAAGCTTATTCTGTCACTCTTTTCAGCTTATTCTGTGCTTATTTGTAGTTTATAAAAAAGGTGCTTTTATAAAAGTTGTTTATTAAGTGCTTTTCTAAAAAGTTGTAAAAAATGGCAAAAACAAAAACGTTTGGGATTAGGGGAAGCCCCAGGTGAGCAAGGCTCGAACCCGGGACCTCTACCATTCTCACCAAACGTTTTATACACAACACACACTACCACTCGCCCTGGGGTCTTTTTTGATTTTATCTTGCAACATTTATTATTTATACACGTTTTAGCTCTTTTGGCTTATAAGCCGTTTTTAGCTTATTTCACAGCTTATTTGAGAAGCTGTTTTCTCCAACTTATTTTTATTAAATTCTTCATTACTCAAGCTACTTTTGCTAATTTTTTCAGATTTTTATTAGATTTGCTTTTGTAGGGTTAAAATTGCAAAATTTGATCTTTTAAAGAACAGGATTGAATCCCGTTCACGTTTTTAGTGTTTTTAATCCCTAATCTCTTCCGTTTTTGGTCTAATTTTCTTTGTTCTAGCATTTTAGTCAATTAAGATTTATAAAATTCAAAAAGATCATTTTAGGACTTAATTTTGATAATTTAATCTGTGTTTTGTTACTTGCTTTGAGTCATTTTGCTTATTTGCTCTTTTTAAGCCTAGCCTTTTTGTCATTTGTGTCATAATTTTAAAAATAAGCATCTCTGTCTTTAACAGCTTATTTGTGTGCTTATTTGTGGTTTATAAAAAAAGTTGTTTTACAAAAATTGCTTATTTGTTGCTTTTATAAAAAGTTGTAAAAAAATGAAATTTTAAAAACATTTGGGAGTAGTGGAAGCCCCAGGTGGGCAAGGCTCGAACCCAGGACCTCAACCCCACAACCAAACTTTTTATACACACACACTCTACCACTCGCCCTTGGGACTTTTTCTATTTTACTTTGCACAATTTATTCTTATATAGTTTAGGTAGTTAGCTTATTAACCGTCTTCAGCCTTATTTCATAGCTTATTCGAAAAGTTGTTTTCACAAGCTATTTTTCCTAGATTCCTCTCTTTTCAAGCTACTTTTCATGATTTTTCCAGTTTTTTTATAAATAGTTTAGTATTTTTAAACATTTTATTTTATTAAAATCGTTTTTAATTCATAAAAAAATATAAAAAAGTCAAAAAAATATAGTTCTTTTTTAGAAAATTTTCTTTTAACATTTAGAACATAGGAAAATTATATTTGCTTTCGTAGTGTTTAAATTGCAAAATTTTAATTTTTAAAGAACGGGATTGAATCCCGTTCATGTTTTTAGTGTTTTTAAGCCCTAATTTTTTCCGTTTTTGGTCTAGTTTTTTTTGTTCTAGCTTTTTAGTCAATTAAGATTTATAAAAACCAAAAAGATTATTTTAGGACTTAATTTTGATAATTTATGGTTTTTTAGGTCCCGTTTAGGATTCCCGTTTTGCGTTTTTTTTTATTTTATTTTAGTTTTTTTATTTTAAAAAATAAAAAAAAAATTTTTTTTTGTCTTGCCTTAATTATTTTAAGTTTTTGCCTTAATTTTTCCGTAGTTTTAGATAACCAATATCAAATTTGTTCCATTCAAGCATCAATTCTCAAAACGACTATCGGCTTTCAATTGCATTCCTCGTTGGGGAAACGAACCGGGAATTATACTCCCGGATTACTATAATTGTGATTTTTTTGATTTTTATCCTCTTCTTTATATATTTATATAAGTATTTTATATTTTATATTATATATTTAAAGGTGTGAGTCAATCTTGATCAGGTTGCGGTCTACTTATATTTATAAGTTCGACGTCACGAGGATAGTGCAAGACGTAAGACACAAGTTTGGAAGATTCTACTTCTTCATCAAATTCGTTATACTTGGTTTTCTTCATCAGTAATCACTACATAGAGCCTACAGAATTCGAGATTCAAGAGATGGTAAACATATTGGTTTCAGGGGAAGCTTATTGATTAAATGTTCAACCATCTACATGCACCACTTGAGGGGAAGTGTTTCGTTACTACTGGTAGTCATTTATTACTACTGCTAGTTTATATTTCTACTGCTCAAAGTCATTTTTCGTATTATGCTTCATGGCGGGTATTTTGAGTATTGGAAGGCTGGATTAGTAGTTGTGGTATATTGGATTGTAGCTGTATGAATCCAAGTTGCCATATCTACAAAAGACCCCTATATGATGAAGACAAAAAGGGGAGAAGAAAACAGGTTTATTAATTTGCAGTTTTTTTATTATGTGTGGATGATATGTTCAAGGAGATCTTAAGTCAAAGGAAACATTGAAGATTTTTTCATTTAGAGAGATATTACATCCAAACTTCTCTAGTTTAATGGGGGAAGTTCAGTACGCGACTTTGTTTTTTTGTCATCACAAATAGGAAGATTTTGGGATTCGAGATTTGATAGACAAAATGAATAAACGAAATGAAACAAAAGACTAAATTGATTTAAAGAAATCTTCATCTGGTGGAAATATGAAGATAAAAGATAGGATTTTGAAGATACCAGAAGATCCTCCTTATAATGATAAAGATACCATAAGATATTTCTTAAACGTTTTAATTATATTGTTTGTTCTTATCTTTGTTGTAAGCTTGATATCTCTCTATATAAAGAGAATCATTAGGCGTGCGGTTTTAGATAATCCATAGAAAACTAGGAGCTCTCTCCACTGAGAGGTTAGATAGTCAGATAGCAAAGTAGACTGATGAAGTCGAATAGTACACCATTAGTTAGTTTGTGTAGCCCCAATTATAGTTTGGAGGAAATAGGGAAATCGTTCAATAAAGAAAACCATTGATAACATTGCTGTGTTCTTAATAATCCGTTGATCATGATCAATCATTGTTATGTATCACCTAATATATAAATACTAATCAATCTTGAGCTATAAACGATCTTATCAACTGTATCAGAGCAAGTGGGCTCGTACTAGATGCTACAAGGATTTTATGTAACTGAATTTTGAGATAAAAAAAAAAGAAAAGATAGAGTATTGGATCTTGATGCTCGTTTGAATTACTAAACCTTTTTAGGATTTCATTATAAGTCACTACGATGGGAATTCTGGTGCTTACATGTTTAATCATTCTGGGATTTGTCAAGGATCCATGGTGTTACAAGTGATGGTGAGTCACCCACATGGGTGATGCTGAACCCTAGTAGCACATGATTTGTACTGCTACTTTCTATGTTAATACTGCTATTGTGTTTGAAGAGAGATGGAAAAAGATATACGTACATGATAATATACAGGCTGTTCGTGACAAAGAGATCTTTTTAATGAGTGAAAAGATTTATTATAAAGAAAGAAGATGATTTGGTTATTCGTGAGTAAATGTGGAAGCGATTCTTGATGTTGATGACTTTTGAAATTGTTTCCCTATATTGTAAAAGGTATTGGCTATGATCTAGCAATGGAAGTTATGGTTAGTGATCGTGGTTGAATGAGAAATCCCTAATATTTAGGGATTGTGATTTATTCCCAAAATAAAACTTCTTGTATATTCATAATTATTAGCAGGTTTATTGGAGCGTATTGTTTAAGCTTCTGATTTTATGGAAGGTTATATTCCCATGATTTGTGCTCCTGGTTACTGGTCATAGGTATTAAAACTGTTAGGATTAAAACAGTTTTTAGTACTGCTCGGTTTGTTGATTAGTACTGCTTGAAGCAGTTTATACTGCTAGGGTATTTGTTTTTAGTACCGCTGGTATCTCATTAATACTGCTTGCCAAATGTTTGTACTACCAGAATCTGTGATAGAATAGCAACCACTCAGTGACAGTTAAAAGTGTCACTAATGGCTTGGGAGGAAGGAGACCAGAGTTAGTGACAGCCTAGTGACAGTTTGGTGAAAGATAAAGTGTCGCTAAGAGCAGTTTAGTGATGGCTTTCTGACAGAAAAAGCGTTGCTAATTGGTTTGGATGCTTTGTACTGCTAGAGTTACTCAGTTAGTATTGTTGGGCTGGATTTTTAGTACTGCTAGCATTGTCGGACAGAACTAGTTTTCACAACAGTTTATTCTTATTTGGTTATATGGCTATTATTTTTGGGATTTATTGAAGATGTGGTTACGGAGATGATTTTGTATCACTTATTTGATGTTGTAGTTGAGTTTCACGAGTGCGTGTTCTTATCATATTTCAAATGGCTTACAACATTTAGAGATAACTTGTTCATTTTATATGGTGTTGACGAAGACTTGCAAAATCTAGCAATGTGTGATTTTTCTTATGATGCTCAATGCTCACATTTGCTATCACTTGAAGGAGTTACGTTATTGTGCTCAGTGTCTCATTATAGAGGATGAGGATTTTGTCAAGAGGTTGCGATCTACTTATACTTCTTGGTCTCGGTACGAGTTCGACGTCACGTGGATAAACAAGACATAAGACACAAGTTTGGTAAAATCTACTTCTTTATCAAATTCGTTATACTCAGTTTTCTTTATTAATAATCATTACGTAGAGCCTACAGAGTTCGAGATTTAAGAAATGGTTAACATACTTTTCAAGGGAAGATTATTGTTAACATGTTTAACCATCTACATGCACCACTTGAGGGGAAGTGTTTCGTTACTACTGCTGATCTTTATTACTACTACTAGTTTATATTTCTACTGCTCAGATTCATTTTTCTTATTATTGTGCGTCATGGAGGGCAATTTGAGTATTGGAAGGCTAGATTAGTAGTTGTGGTATATGATTTGTAGCTGTTATGATCCAAGTTGCATATCTATAGAAGACCCCTATTCGATTATTACAAAAAGGGGAAGAAGATTACAGGTTTATTGATTTGCAGCTTATTATGTGTGGTGGCATGTTCAAGGAAGTCTAAAGTCAAGGGGAAGCATTGAAGATTGTTTCATTCATAGATTGTTTCATTCTAGCCACCAAAAAGTTTCTTGGCTTTATGATGAAGTTCGTATACGACTTTGTTTGTTTTTTCATCATCAAATAGGGGAAGATTGTTGGGATTTTAGATTTGATGAGACAACATAAATAAAAGAATAAAACATAAGGACTAAATCTATTATTATGGAATTCTACAAGCTGGTGGAGAATTATTGAAGATTTAGTCAAAGATATCAAAAGATAAAGATTATAGGAGATCTCCTTATGAAGATAGAAGATATCAGAAGATCAAGTTTAATATTTAAATGATTTATTTGTCTTATACTTATCTTTTCTTTTGTAAGCATGAAATGTCGTCTATTTATAAAAGAGATTCATAGGCGGTACTGTATTGGATATCAGAATCATAGAAGCTCCTCCAATGAGGTCTAGAAACGCGTGTGTTTTCTACAGTTTTAGCTAATAGTTTAGATAGTTAGTTATTTTATTGGTTAGTAGTCCCACAAAATAGAGTCGATTGGTGGAAGGTTGAAACGTATATGAATGAAAAAAACCTTGTTAAAATAACTTTGTTCATTATGCTATTTCTGCTATGCATTCTTTCATGTTCATTGTTATTTGTCCTAGATATAAAGGTCTAAACAACCTGAGCTACAACTATATTTATACTCCACAAGTGGTATCAGAGCCTCGTTGAGAAGCTTTGATTGAGAAGAACACATTTCTACATTTGGTGGTGGTGAAGAAGAAATGGCGTACATGAACTTACAGGTACAAAACTGTCCTCTTGGTTGTGAGTCTAAAATTAATGATCTTAACAAACTTAATGATAATCTTGATAGACTTTATAATGATTGTTATATTAAAGTTCAAGAATATCAGAATGCTGTTAAAACATTAGAATCACAACGAGCATGGTATCAAAATAATCAGTTAGCCTATGAGGAAAAGATTAGGGTTTTGCAAAGAGATTTGGAAAATCCGTTCTAATGCTGTTAAATATTCTGAAAAAATCAATGCTGAGATAAAAATGGAAAAACAAGATTTGCAAGCTAAATTAGATAATTCTTTGTCCAGGTTTAATAAATGGAAAGAATCTTCTAAAAACTTAGCTAAATTGATAGATAATACTATGTCTGTAAAATCAAAGCTAGGTTTGGGATACAAGGATTATACAGGGGCCGACATGAACATTTATTATTCCTGAAATGCAAGATATTTTTGATCCAGAAGAAGCGAATGATAAAACATTTATTATTCAAGAACATGTTAGGTTTGTCAAAGAAGGAGGACATGTAAATGCTGTTCCCCACCATCACTGGAATTTTCATGCCTTCCTTCAAACCAACCTGACATTGATGAATCAAATAAAAAGTGAATATGGTAAAAATGTCTTGTGAGTCATCCTGCTGATGAGTCTTTGGCCTTATACTTGCTCGTTATTGATCCTAAAAACAAGTGAGAAATGTCAGTGTGTAAGTCTAAGTTAGTGCTGAATCACCTGAGTTTATTCCTCAAATCTGTTTGTTCTAAAAAAAAATGTTCTAAGAAAAAGATTTAAACTTAGGAAAAACAATAAGATCATAGAGGTAATCAAGAGGATGGATGGTATTATGATGAAACAAAAGTTAGAGATAATTTGAGGTTTAAAAATAAAGCTTGCTTGTTTGTGGTTGTTTTGATCACTTGCAGCACACCTGTAAAATAAGAAAAGATGAATTAACAAGAAACAGGTTAACCAATATGGAATAAGTCAAGACATGTGAATCACCAGAACTTTGTTCAAAAACCCTTTCATAAGAAAACATCTAATTACAACAGATGTATTAACAAGAATGTTAAGGGTACAAGATATGATTCTTCTAAAACAAAAACAAAGGTGAATCCGGTTAAGGCCTTAGCTAAGTGGGTTTGGAAACCAAAACAAGCTGTTTTAGAACATGTATCCAAATCGTCTAGAGCATCAAAAGTTTTAACCAGATATGATTATGTTGATGTCTATGGAAGATTCAAGTCGGTTCTGGCTTGGGACTTCCAAAAGCACTAATCCTTTCTTGTCTTGTGTTTCCTGTATATTTTAAAAAAAAAGGTTTATGCTGCTTGTTCGATTCATTCTTGCTGGTTGGGAAAATGTTTCTGCTACTTGTTCTTCATTCCTGCTTTACGTGTTCCTGCTGGTCTTCATCAAGGTTCCTAATGATGGTCAAATAAGTGTGTGAATCTTGGAAGTGGTTAAGTCGTGAGTTTATGGTTAGCAATACGTGTTGCCAAGTTTGCGTGATAAGTGGGAGAGTAATATTTGCCGTGATTATATTTCTCCTATTAATATGGTACGTGGTGTTTGATCTTGAATATATGGGTTGGTAATGTACACAGCAGATAAGATGGAATGTGCGAAATATATGGGAGTAGTTACAATGCATATTTGACTGAGTGAATGGTGGAGTTATTTTGGACATGATTTATATGGAAACCCTAATTCATAGGGATTTTGTTTATTCTTTGAATAACTTCCTTATATTCTGGTCTTGCTCACATGTTAAGTTGCCAGTTTTGTGGGTCACGTGTTACTGCTGCCAAAAGGATAGACGTGGAAAAGGTCAGCTCATGACTTATTATGAAATTCCTATGGTTTCGTTTGTTAAAAGTTCCTGCTGGTACTCGTTTGTTGATCCTGCTGATTGCTATTCTCGATTCATGCTGCTCATAATTTATTTCTGCTGGTAACGATCATCGTTTCTGCTGGATATATTGTATGTTGCTGGATTCATTCTTATCCTGCTTGGTATCTTTTTGTTGCTGCTGTTTGTTAGTATTTCTGCTGACTACGTGTTCGATTCCTGCTGGTCACGAGTTTATGGTTCCTGTTGTTCGGGTTATTATTGTTTTGTTTCTGCTGCTTGCTTGTTTTGTTCCTGCTGGTTGTTTTATTTATTCCTGCTGTTAGTTTAAAAAAAAAAAAAACCTACATTTGAGCAACCGAACAAGAGGATCGAACAAGACAACCGAACAAACAAATCCCTTGGTGAACCGAACTAGTGGACTTTCAAGTTTGGACCGAACCTGTTTACACTTCAAGGACCGAACTAGCAAAAACCTTTGAGGACCGAACGAGCAAAGTTTTTTGCAACCGATCTAGCAAGAATCATCAACAACCGAACTAGTTATTCTTTGAGTAAACCGAACTAAATAATCAAACAACAACAAAAACATAAACACAAATCAAACAAATCAACAATCACTTGCGATCCGTTCATTCATACTTAAATTAAAATGGCATCCAATGAAGAAACAAATGCAGCAGGTACCGATACTCGTCCACCTATGTTGGTTGAGAGTGACTACGATTCTTGGAAAATTCGTATTCATAGGTACATTCGAGGAAAACCTCTTGGCAAACTTATCTGGAACTCCATTCAAAATGGACCTTCACCACACCCTATGGTTACTGATGCTCCAACTGAAGGTCAGACAGGAGTGAACATGCCAAGAATGAAACTTGATTCAGAGTTTACACCTGAAGAAACCAACCGTGAGAATGCTGATACACAGGCTGAAATCATTCTCAGTCAAGGTCTCCCACGTCATATTTTCAACATCCTGAATCAGACAAACACTGCTAAAGAGATTTGGGATAATGTGGAGATGCTTATGCAAGGTTCAGGCAGGACTTTACAGCAAAGGAAGGAAGACCTATTTGATGAGTTCGAACGATTTCGTGCCATAGGAAACGAACCAATTCATGACTATTTTGTACGTTTCCACAAGCTGGTGAATGATATGAAGATTACACAGCTTGAAATTCCCACTCATCAGCTGAACACCAAGTTTGTCAACAACCTTCCGTCTTACTGGGGTAAATATGTGACTAATGTGAAGCAGAACATGGACATTTCAACAACGAACTATGTTCACATTTATACCCACCTGAAAGCCTATGAGCCTCATGCCACAAAGACTCTCAAGAAACAAGAGCAGTCTTCAAGTATCATTGATCCATTGGCTTATATGGCTCAAGCAACACCAACCACATCTCTTCCACCACTCTCTACCTCACAACCACAACCAGCTGTTTTGTCTCCAAATGACGCAATGATGGCCACTATGACACAGATAGCAAATCTTTTAAGTGGTTTCCAGAAGCAGTTTCCTCCTACCAATAACCAGCTCAGGTCATCCTCCAACTCGAGGACACATGCTACGGTGCATGACGGCCAAATTGTTACTGAAACCGTTCAGAGAAGAGCTCCAGGGAATGTTGGAAACACAGGATCGAGAGGCAATCAAAGTTATGGTAATGTGACTACTGCTACAGGGAAGAAGGTGATATGTTATAACTGCCGAGGGGAAGGGCATGTTGCAAGGCAGTGCAAAGAACCAAAGAGAGCGAAGGATTCTCAGTACTTCAAAGATAAGATGCTGCTCATGGAAGCAAAGGAAAAGGGAGTTACTCTTGATGCTGAAGCTGAAGCATTCCTCGCCAATGTGGAATGTACTGCTCCCTATGATCAACCTCTGGCAATGGCTACAACAAACATCTTCGAAGTCAACCATGAGGATGCTTATGATTCAGACGTGGATGAAGGCCCCAATGCTGCAGCTGCTTTCATGGCCAATCTGTCATCCACCAGTGGCAACAATCATCATGTGAATGAGGTACACCCCAATGCTATTCAAATAAATGATAGTGTGAATTATCAGCTGTCTCATGAGATGCACCACGAAGTCAGCTTGATGACAATACGACTCCGTATCATCAGCTTGAACTTGAACGCAGAGCCAAAGTTGTTCCAACTGAGGTATCTACTAGGTCATCTGCTAATATCTCTATGGTTACCATTCTTGATGAAATGCGAGATACTCTAGATGAAAAAACTCAGGAAAATCAGGATCCCAGTCTTGAAAATTAGAATTTAACAGCTGAGCTTGCAAAATGTAAGCTAGAAATTGTTCGTCTAGATACCTAACAGGTTAAACTTGACCTAGAACGCCAAGTTAGACAGGAACAAAACCTAGTGACTCAGCGTAATGAAAGAAACGCTGAACTTGAGCAAGAGAAAGTGATGCTAAAAATACACCTAAAAAGTAAAGATGTTTCAATTAAATTTTTGAAATCTGAAAATCAAAAGGTGTTAACTAACAAAAAGAAACTTGAGGATAAATACATTGATGAAATAGTATGTTTAAAAAGTGCAAACAAAGTTGCAACTGATCTTTTACAAAAGTTTCAAATGCTAACTCATACTATTCCAATGCTTTCAAAGAAACTAAAAAATGCATCACAGGACTTGCACAAGGATATTCTAGGTCGCAGTAACCCACGATATGGGAAAAAGGCTCCCGTTATTTATGCTAGTAATGCGTGGGATACTGATGAAACATTAGCTAGTGCTGAAGTCAGTATGGCTAAAATGAAAGGAAAACCAGGGCACGTTAGACCCTCTATTGATTACACATTTTCTGAAATTTTATCCGTTTTTAGCTAAACGATCGGCTTACTTAATGGAACGCTAAATGGTCGAACTAGTCGATCTCCCTCCATATTAAGTTACCCTTATATGTTATGCAACTACCATATTCAACACATAAACCCATTAGCTAAGTTAAATCTTTTATGAAAGACACATCAATGACATTTGTTCTAAAACAGGGTCTGCTGGACTTTGCAAAAGTTTGCACTATCTGACCTATCTAAACCTTACAGAAAATTATAGAAATTCAGGGATAGTCCATACATATTTGGAGATGCTACTGTTTAAAATTTCGTCGAAAACTATTAAGTTTTGACCCGCCCTGCACTCAGCTCTTTACATCAAATTTCGGACAGCAAACACAGTTTTGAACTTAATCTTGTACAATGGGTTTGACTCACTTTTTACATTGAAAATCGACGAGGATAGTAGTTGGGAAATTTGGACTTCAAAGCCACTTAATCATAGGGGTCCTGTAAAATCAGAATTGCTTTTGGCATGAACAAGTTACATTACTCGTAAAACGGACTAAAATTCTGCACAAAAACAACGTGTGCAGAATTTTGCCGAAACAATTTCTCAACTTTAAATCGCCATATCTTTTTCGTTTTTAAGAGTTGGAAGCTCAAAATTTTTACCATACGTTCATTATAACAACTGCCACCACATTAATCTCTTAAATCTTAGAAAAAAAATTTGTTTTTTTTTTTTAAAAAAATTTACAATACGCTTCATCTCGCTGAATGAAGCCTAAACTTTCTGGTCTAATTGAGGGTTATAAAACCCTATCAAATCTCCAAACTTTCGCCACAAACATGTTTTCAATAATCTCAAACTAACCTAATACATCTATTAACTCACTAATCTCGCCAACAACATAATGATCATAACTTCTAATTTATTTCATGGATTCTCAAACATAAAGATAGCTACATGCAATATGTATAAAAATTAAATCAAGCAAGAAGGTAAACAAGATGCTTACAATGCTAAATAAAGAGAAGGAAAACCAACACTATCAAACCCTTGTGGGTTTGATTTCTGGCCAAACACCACATCCCCAAAAACATTGATCCGAACCGATTTTTGTTGCACCAAAAACTTGATTAAACACTTATAATCCAACCCTTGATACTTTAATTGCACCCAATTAGATTAAAAACCCAATAATCAAAAGTTTATTAAAATCATAAACTTCTTAATACTTGATGCATGATGAATTTTAATGGAAAAGAATGATTAGGGTTTAGTTTATAGTTGATTTAGGATAATAAAAGAGGGATTGGGTGAAGATTTGAGGATGATGGTGATTGGTTTTTCTGCTTGGTCGTCGAACAGGAGGAGAAAAAGGGGGAATCAGGCGTGCTCTTGGTTATATGTGAAGCATGGGAGTTCTAAAAGGAAGGAGCCTTATATATAATTATATTTGATATCCCTTCCTAGATTATATCGATATATATATATATTATTTGATATTTTTATATATTCATATATATATATATATATATATATATATATATATATATATATATATATATATATATATATATATATATATATTTATATATATAATAAGGGTGTTTGTTCGAGCTTAATAACCGGCCCCCTCTTTGGGGTGGGCTTGGTTGGGCTTTTTGTTTGGTAAATTTTTGTATCACTTTGTTTCCGGGCCCAATAACTTATTTAACTCGTTATTTGTTATAAAAATCATGATTTTTGACGCGGTTTCGGCCAAACACGAATAAAAGATGAAAAATAATAAAAATAAAATAAATAAGCTCTCATGGCTAAAATATGGGATTTGTTGATTTCTCGATCGATAACGGATAACTTCCAAATATAAAATTCGCGAAAGATTTTAATGACAATTTTAATAAAAATCTACTAAAATACTAAAACTAATTCTATAAAAATTTTGAATTAATATTAATCTCGAATAAAATCCGTGACCTTAAATTCAAGGGGTTTTTACATTTGCCAGGAATGTAGGGCCCGCAAGGAACAAAGAGGGACAGTTCAAATATTCAAGGACAACACTAGGGAAGCAAGGAAAACAATGAAGAAACATCTTCAAAGGCATCTTTAAAGGCAATGTTGGCTATAGATGGTGTAGGTTTAACTGGAGTGACATGGCAAAAGAACAGGTTCAGACAAATATGGCTCTAATGGCATTTTCAGACTCAGAGGTATACACTGATAAAACTTGCTCTAAAACATGTCTAGAAAACTATGAAACTCTTAAGAAACAGTATGATGATTTGATTGTTAAGCTTAATCAAACTGAATTTATAGCAGCTACTTATAAAAGAGGTTTAGCAACAGTAGAAGAACAACTTATCACATATAGAAAGAATGAGGTTCTTTTTAGTGAAGAAGTTGCAGTTCTTAAAAGAGAAGTAGCTTGTAAAGACTATGAAATAAATGTGCTTAAAAGTGAGTTTGAAAAAGTTAAGCAAGAAAAAGAGGGCTTTGAATTTAAAATTGAAAATTTTGATAAAGCCTCAAAAGACCTAGACAAGTTGTTAGAAAGTCAGATAACTGAAAAAAGTAAAAAGGGTTTGGGGTATAGTGTTGTTCCTCCACCTCATCCTTTAATCTATAATAGACCTAAAAAGCTTGATCTGTCTTATTCTGGTCTTGATGAATTCAAAGAGCCTGAATTCAAAGGGTATGGTTCTGAGGTTAGTAAGAAAGAGTCAAATGTTGTTTGTGATATGAAATCAGATGATTCTAAGGAAAATTATGATAAATCCTTGGTAAAAAAACAAGTATAAAAAGATACAAGTAGCTTTGTTGAGTCTTCACTTAATGTTTATAAAGAAACTATTTTTCTTGTTGATAAAAAGATAGAGTCTGTCAAACCTAAAAATCATGAAAACCAGTTAAAAAGTCAATTAGGTATGCAGAGATGTATAGATCACAAACTCCTAGGGGGAATCAAAGGAATTAGAATGGGCAGAAGTCCAATCAACTAGGAAATGATTTTGTGATGTATAACAAAGCTTGCTTTATTTGTAGGAGCTTTAATCATGTACAGGCTCAGTGCAAATACCATCAAAGGGAAAGGATGGTATATGGGAGTAATTATAACAGGGTAAACTACAACTATACTACCAAAAGGACTCACCCTAATGCTCAAAAGAACATAGTTCCAAGAGCAGTTTTATGGTTCATAAGCCTTGGGATAAAGTTTTGGCCTAAAAATTTTTAATACTGCCAGGACAGTTAATACTACTCATCCTAAATCTACAGTTTTTAGTGCTAAACCAATGTCATGTTTTCCAAAAGCAGCACAATCAACTGTAAGAAGACCCTTTCAATCTAAAACAACATTATCTAACAAAAGGTTTACACATAAAGTTAATACTACCAAGGCACAAGCAGTTAATACTGCTAGGCCACAAGCAGTTAATACTGCTAGGCCAAAAACAGTTAAAACTGCTAGGCCAAATACTACAGTTGTTAATGCTATTAGGGTTAATAAGGCAAATGTTGTAAAGGCCTCAGCATGTTAGGTTTGGAGACCTACCAAACCTAATGGTGCATCAATCACCTTGAAGAAACATAATT
>BQNB010125474.1:12500-15631 GCA_026074375.1 Tanacetum coccineum | reverse complement strand
CCAAAATCGAACAAAGCCTTATAAAATCTTCCCACTATTTTTCCCACAATCCTTGACCTTCAAATCACCTTAGAAAAATTTATCCCTGCCTTGGAAAAATCTTATGTGCCGCCTCTTGATTTTATTAGGGTTCGGTGATATTGTTTTTAGGAATTAATAAAATGAAAATGAATAAAAGAGTTATAATAGGATTATGCCGAGTTTTAGGGCTTCCAAAATGAGTTTAAATCAGATTATACTTTGCCAATATTTATTTTATAATTATCCTATTTTAATTTATTTAATTTGTAAAGTTATAATTAAATAAATATTAACTAATTTCGGCAAAAGTATACATATATAAATATTAATTATTTTCTTATATAACATAAGGTATTTTTAAATCTTAAAAAATTTTATAATTGCCATATATTGTATTTTTATAATTTCTAACATTTAAGTGAAT
Source organism: Tanacetum coccineum (assembly GCA_026074375.1). Lineage (NCBI taxonomy): Eukaryota > Viridiplantae > Streptophyta > Magnoliopsida > Asterales > Asteraceae > Tanacetum > Tanacetum coccineum. The sequence goes on along the minus strand of BQNB010125474.1, from coordinate 15,186 downwards.
TTTATTTAAGCTTTTATGGAATTTCTTGAATTAGGGGTATTTTGGTAATTTTACACTTGATGAATTTTTAGGTTTTACAAGAAGTCTATCATGCAAGTGTGAAGCAGTCTAGATAGAAATCCATGTTGACCAAGTCAACAAAAGCAAAGCATATTGACAATCCCCTTAATCAATAAATAAAGTTTATCTTGCAACAGTACCTCTCTTGGCCAGCGGTATCTCAAATTTCAAATTTAACTGTTGTCGAGTCTTGTAGAGCTATTGTCTGTGACAAGAATGAAGCTCCAACAGTCACCTGAAATTGTTCGTTAAGTCGTAAATATACGTGATCATGCGATGGTTACCATTTACAGGTATGGCATATGACCAAAAAGAAACTTCACTATAAGATTTTTTAATCGGTTATTCAAGTGGAGAAAGTGAATAATATATGGTATATCAAGGAAAGATAAGAGTAAACATTTACTATAGGTTGTATTTATTATATTAACTCCTGCCTTATTGTTCCTAATTCTTTGATGTAAGCTTACACTCGGCAGGTAATAGAGCTTCAGAAGTCGTGAATATGTTGTCCTATTCTAATTTATACGATAATTGGGCTCAAGCAATGGCAAGATCACTAATAACTTTGTACATTTGGGTGTTGGGTAGTGCACGGAGACACCTATTATAACAGTGAGGTAGAGCAGAACATATGGACCAAATTACAGCAACTATCAAATATATCGTAGAAGTTGGTATAGGACAACATCAGTCACAGAAAACGGAAACTAACATAATAAAATTATAATGGAAGAAAAAACATCAAAGAGCAAATACTCAGATCCTATTTTAGAAGAACTCTTGTCTAGGATCCAGTTACGTGGTTAAGCGATATGCACATCCGTAAGTGATTTAAGAGAACTTTGATAAAGCATTTCTTTTTCCAAAAGTAAGAAAAGTTTTTTCACTTGATTTTTCCAAAAGTGATTTAAGAGAACCATGGTGTAATTTAAGACAGATTGACAGGTATCTGAAGGCATTGACAAAGTAATACGCATCTTCTAGTGTGTAGGTGAAATGTCCATTAACTTCATGTGTTCTCTTTCAATTTCCTTTTAGTCGATGTTTTTAACATAGCAATCACAGGAATTTGCTATTGTTGAAAATGATCACCCAAATGGAATAGGTAATTGTCACATACTCACCTTTTTCCAAGACTCGAACTCAAACTCTAAAGATAGAGGAATTATAGAAAGGGACATGCGATTGACATCCCAGATGCAGCAGTAACCAAGCACATGGCTTTCTAGTGCACAAGGACCATTTGGGACAATTTTACCATGTAGATGTACTTGGCCTTCTCAACTGTCCAAAATGGCTAGTCTTAGCGAACTTTAACAATACACAAAAACACATGAATCCAAGAAAAGTCAAGTCATGAATCATTACCAAGTGCCCAGTTCTCGGGTTGTTTCAAGTGCTCTGACTTCTAGCAGTTAGCATCAGACAAGGTGGTAATAAGTGATCTCGTCATATGAAGAGTAATCATAATCGACAACAAAACAAACAACGTGTATGCTCACAGGAGAATGGCTATTAGCCTGATTTAATGCTAACATACAAGACATTGTGTCCTTGGAAGGTTATGCAGGTTGGTTCTATCTACTTTTTTCGAATGCTCTAAGTATGCCTTGCACGGAAGTACAAAGGATAGATGACCCAGGAGTCCTGAATGCCATACCATCTTAAGAAAATCAGAGCATGCTGCGCGTAAGTCTATCATGTACATAAAATCCCACAATCTATGTAATACATGTTGCACATAGATCCGTCATAACCGGGAGATAACACACTGCAATTAGGAAGTATGCAATTGCCAATTGCATCAGTACCAAAGGATAAACTAAGCCATAGACAATACGCAATACACACATGGCTTCACATGTAACCCACCCTATAATATTTCAGAAACCACACATATAAATTAAGTATATGCTAGCATTGTTATTAGCACCTAAATTTGAGGACACACATGGCATACTAACAAAATTTATCTATTGTATCAAAATGCAATATGAGACTGATACATTCATTCCTAAAAAAATAGATAAGCAGCCAATTTGGGTAATCTACACACAGACTAACTCATGAAAAGCATAAAGAACAAGTATAACATATTTGACTTGTTTTGACTTCTAACACAAGCATTCATTTTGGCTAATCTACACAAGGACTACTTCATATAAAGTATAAAGAATAAGTAGAACTTTTGAACCAACCTCGCGAGAAAGATCAAATCTGTCCAATATAACATCAGCAACCTTCAAAGTCGATGTTCTCATGAGCCCTGCGTATAGCATGTGTCCTGACTCCTGATCTAAAGAGATAAAAAAAAAGTAGCGTAAATTCTTACATACCACTTTTTTGAAAACATACAAGCTACACAAACATTATATCTAACACCAAAAAATAATCATCAAAAACAGCTAATTTGTCTTCAATAATCGATTGTGAATTGTGGTTTAAAATATTTAATGATATGTTTCAAAATTTGTTAACTGTCTTAAAAAACAATAATAGCATCAATAACAACACTACGACATTACAATCGAAAGTTCAATAACTAACGCCCTTTGACGTAAAACCCATTCACATTTATCATGGGTAAAAACATTTAATAAAAACCCAAACGCAATAATATTCA
>BQNB010125474.1:0-7500 GCA_026074375.1 Tanacetum coccineum | reverse complement strand
CACATACAATCTGTCACTATAGGTGTGACTAAGCCTGCTAAAAAAATTCTGCTCAAATGTATCAACTGGATATACATTCATTTTAGTCTGCCATATTTATTCAAAATTAACACATAAAAAACTAATAATTACAGTAATAACAAAAAACTTAAGATTAAAACCTATTTATTATTTCAACCATATATCGGTATAGACAAGTATTTTGCCTAACCACAAACAAGAAATGAACATCTTTCTGGAAATATGAGTACATGATTATCGCAATCCAACTAAATATAACTGAGCTAAAAAAAGATGAGCAGCCAAACCACATATCTATCAGACCTCAATACATACCAGCAGCCAAACCTGCGATTATAATTTTGATTGTTAGCAACATTACTCATTTGAAACTTTGGAAAAGATGGCTCTAACTAAAAAAATACTTGTATGTGCTCAGCCCACAAATACTTACATGTGCTCAACATTACTCACTTCCTTTTTAGTCTATTTTACATTAATCTTGCAACGAAAATGAAGCAAATATCATGACTGAAATCACTTTAAAGTTTTGTCCTCACCTGATGTCGTTTGCTCAGGTTGCATGCTCTCAGAATACGCTTCCATTAAGGAAAGATCTATGGCTATAGCAATATACCCATAAGCACTCTGTAATATGGAAATCAAATTTTGTAACTCAAATGTATAGCTTAAAAAAGGTACAGATGTGTGTTTGTTTGTAAATCATTACACGTCCTATACAAATGAGATACGACCTATATATGTATATGATCGACTCACATTGGCACCAAAATTGTCAATATTGATTTTTCCATCTATTCCATGACCGGAACAGGGGAGGGAATACAGTCCTACAAAAAAAATTTAAGATCAGTGAAAGAGTCATAACACAAACTTTATGCGAAAAAGAAGTTTATCTTAATTTCGCCGTAAATAATCAAAGAGCAACTAAGCGTATAATTTCCATGTGATATATATATATATATATATATAATATAAGTATATATATATATATATATATATATATATATATATATATATAAGCATACATTTAAGGTTACTTCTGAATCTTCTACACGGAAAGACACACATAAGATACATAAATTACATCAATACAATAAGAATGCTATTTCTTCAACATTCTATCAAAACACATAAATCTGAAACATTAAGTAAAATAAAATACAATAGCAACCTGAGAAGATGGACCCGGAGGTCCCATGTGCTGCGCAAATATAAAAAATGATTAATAAGCAAGTAAAATGCATACACATATGAAACCCTACATTCACTTTATCGAAAGAAAATTATAACATCTTTCTGATAAGATTTAAGATATATAAATGATGAAATAAAATAGTAACATCTTTGCATCCAAACGTCAAGTAGTAAAAAACTCAAACGTGTCAATCTTGACAGAATGTACTTGATAACTAAAGTGGATTTATAACAATGGATCTAACACAAACCCTGAAGCCAAACATAGAAATAAATCATAATTATGTTCGTTATTTGTATATTTCCGCATCTATCAGTTGTGGTAATATTGATTATGAATTGAAAATTAGCAAGTTTGACTTATTTGATCATCAAAGTTTAACCAATGACTTGCATTATGACACCTCGAAGATTACATAAACATGGTTTTATGGATCTGATACACTACAATCGTAAAGGTATCTACATGCATACTACCTAAGCAATTATAAAGATATCTGCACGTAAAAAATGCATTAAACATATACACAATACAATACACGAATATAAAATGCTCAATATTTTTTGTTTGCAGAGTTAAACCAAGTTGGTCTGACATGTGTACATCCGATATCAATCTTATCGTGTCATAAAATGTTTTATTCATGAAGCATATTATTTTGTTGGCTCGAACCCATTGACAAAAAAAGGTTTCAGTGACTACAACTGTTGCAAAAACGGCTAAACTTAGGGTTGCTTGGGAATGCTTACTACAATGTTTAGAACTAAGCAACCTCAGACTGCCTACTCAGTTACCCATGACAGCTTATTTCCCCCACATATAATCTGATAAGAAGTTTACATTAACAATCACAAAGACAGTCAAAAATAGTTACTGTTTTATCGAAACACGACAAACTTATTTTGCAAAAAATGCTTATGATTACTTATTTAAACATGATATACGATTATCACCAGCTTATAAATATATCAAAGCACAATGCAAGATACATAACCATGATAGCTCAAACAAACAAAAAGCCTTTTTGAAGAAGAAAACTGGTTCTTTGCTTATAAATAAGTAGATAAGTAGAAGCTGTTTGGATACCAAAAGTGCTCTTATGTGAAGCTTATTTGGAAATGGCCAAACTTGCAGAAAAATGTTATAGCGGCCATACCTTAGTTTTAGTGGTGGCAACTACTTCTGCTGCTTTTTCTTCTTTCTCCTTGATTGGCTCTGCTTGGCTTTTCCCACTGCCAAAAAAATAAGCACAGTTAAAAAAAACACCCTCTGTTCTTGCGGATCATTTGGCTTTTCACACCAAAATTAAGAGTTAATTAACAATTATCACAACCCCACTTAAGATTAACAACCCTTTGTTCTTACTGGCCAAATTATTATACGTATCACCTTGTATCAATATTCAGCAAAGTATCTTAACCTTGGCATCGCTTGCAGTACTACATATACTATGCATTATGAAAATAGGCGTTGCAAAAGATAAGCCTAGAAAATGTTTATCTTAAGATGCAACTAAAATCATGAAATTTAAAACCATGCAACTCAAAACTATGTATATCATACACAAATAACTAGATAAGCATTTTGAAAAAAGCAATCCCAAACACACCTGTATGCTTTTAGAAGCTTATGACACGCCTGCATGTCAGCAAGCCGCCTCTTCCCAAATCCCCTTTTCTGCAGTCCAACCAAAAAATAACTATCAGAACCACTGAAATTAAATTAAATAACACAAAACCCATAAAATCATACCAAAAAATTGTAGAACCAAAACCTTATATGCAAAAAAGATTGTCTTTTATTTTATACGTATGTAGTTCTTTGATTAGTGCTTATTTTTGGGGCTTAGGCCAGCCACCACCCTACCTACCGGCACCCGAGCATTAATTGTTTTCGATCCACTTCACCACATATCGTCTCTTACAGTGGTTTCTATTCAAGTATATAAAAAAAAAAAAAAAAAAAAAAAAAAAAAAAAAAAAAAAAAAAAAAAAAAAAAAAAAAAAAAAAAAAATAATAAAAAAAAAAAAAAAAAAAAAAAAAAAAAATAAAAAAAAAAAAAGAGAAAAAAAAAAAAAAAAAAAAAAAACAAAATAAAAAAAAATAAAAAAAAAAAAACAAAAAAACAAAACACATGAATCAAATTCGTTTGCTAAGACTGTCTTTATGGCAACCAAACAAGAACGTTTCTATTCTTTAACAAGAATTTAGACGTGTTCTTCAAGTACCTAAAATAAACTACATAACACATTTTTAGCCTGCTTATGGGCTTATTTAAGTTTAGCAAAGCCGAAAAGCTCGCTCTTTGGACCTTATCAACTTCAATAAGACTTTATTAGCTTAAGCCAATAAGCTAATGGTAATAAGGGTCTAAAAAGTAAGCTTGTAAGTTTCTTTAATAATTCAAATAAGGCCAAAAGCGGACTAAATAAGCTACTAATCCAAATGCCCTGTGTATAAACCTCTGATTTTGCATTTACCAAAACCAATATTCGAAATCTAAAAGAACTTATATAGAATTAATGGTCGGGTATATTGTGGTGGTGGATAAACATGCGATGGTTTTTTAGGAAGAGAGGATGAAGGTGATGCGTGTGGGATGATACGCAGAGGCGGAGCCATGTACAAGGTAGGGGGGGCCGTTGCCCCCGATAAACTAGCGATTTTTATTTTTTTTTAGTGTAAAAATTGTATTTTTATGGCCTTATTTTTAGCTTGCCCCCAATCTAAATTCAAAATTGACCCCGTTATGGCTGTTAATATATCAAAAAACTATTGAAAAGCTACTAAAAGATGCTAAGAAATTGCTAAAAGCTGCTAAAAAACTGTTAAAAACTGCTAAAAAGTGCTAAAACGCTACTAAAAAGCTGCGGTTTTTAGAGCTGTTTTCGAAGAAATTTTTTTTGCCCCCTATATGCCAAGATCCTGGCTCCGCCACTGATGATACGTGGAAACTGGAAAGAAAAGGTGGGTTTGATAACTGAGTGATGAAGGGGATGAAGACGACATGTAACCCACATATTTAATATCGGGTCGATCCCGGGTCGGGCGCGTTTAATAAAATCGGGTCAAAACAATTAATTCTCACCCGGATACCCGACCCTGACTTTTGTATGTTTTATATAATATAATATGAGTTGAGATCCTCAAAAAACAAGGGAAAAAAAAATGGGTTAATCCTAACCACTAATTTTTTCATCATCCACTTTCTCACCTTTTTAAAACTCAAAAATATCTAGCAAACGATAAATCGTTAAACGAAAAAATAACCATCCGCGACGAGTTTTTTTTTATCTTTCTATGGGGGCACTTATATATACTTTCGACGAACTTTTTTTGAATTTTTTTTTTTTCAATCACGTCGAAAAATCTCAGGGGTTTTTGAATCAATTGAGATTGTGTTACTATATTCATGTTTTTTTTCAGAAGTGATTGAAAAAAATAATACGGAAAAAACGTTGTCGAAAGTATCGCAACGAGTATTTTTTTAATCTTTCTTTAGAGGGACTTCTATATATTTCGACGAACTCTTTTTTCGAATTTTTTTTCAATCACGTCTGAAAAATCACATGAGATTAGTATTCACAAATCACTGTGATTTTATGAAATCACAAGTGATTTGTGATACAACCTCCTCCATATCTACATAATCTTCTTCCCCACACTAACCGAACCTTCTTATTTCACCGAAATATCAATTATGCGTCAACTCTTTCTCCCTGATAAATATAAAACTAGAACTTAACTAAATCAACATGAGTTTGTATCAGCAAATCAATGTGGGATTTTAAAATACATGTGAATTCTGTGATACAATTATCATGTGATTTTTTCAGACATGTTTGAAAAAAATCGGAAAATAAGTTCGTCGAAAGTACACAACGGAGTATTTTTTTTATCTTTCTATAGAGGAAACTTCAATATCACTTTCGACGAACACTTTTCGGATTATTTTTTTCAAATTAACGCATGAAAAAATCACATGAGATTTGTTAAAAATCACATGTGATATTATAAAAAACAGAGTTTTTTTCAGACGTGGTGAGAAAAAAAATTGAAAAAAAAGTTCGACGAAAAGTATATAGAAGTTGCCCCTCTATAAAAAAGATGATTTAATTTGTCCGATGGTATGTTTGTTTTGCGTAACGATTGGTTGTGAGATATTTCATTATAAAACCACTTTATTCCCCCCCTACCTTTAAAAACCCCAACCCAACCCCACCTCCAAATCAATCCCCCACCCACTCCATTCCCCACCCCCGTCCACTCCCTAATGTCTCTTAAAAACTAATTTTTTTTTTTTACCATGTTCTTAGGAACTTTTTCTCTATATAATATATAACATATATAACTAGTTGCAAATTAGGAGTAAAAAAAGGACAAAATTTTCAAGATTTGGTTATATTTCGGTACATTTAGTAGTAAAAAGAGTGCAACAAATTTCAGATTTGGGTTATAAATTTGGTAGGGGTAATTTTTTAACTATTAATTAAATAACACCCCCAACAACATAATTTCCACACCCCCACACCAGACACACACCCCCAAACACTACGACTTAATGCGTGCACGCAAGGGGACTTATACATTATGTTTTTCTAATCGGTTAAATTATTTTTTTTTTTTCGGTTATATAAGTTTATGTTATAAAGGATTATCGAAATTTATGAAGATAATAGATTCATTTAATCTTGATATATTTTCTACTAGGTTTTTGACTCGACATTGTGTGCCAATTAATTCCCAGCATAACTACCATTGTAGTTAGATTGGAGATTTGAATGTGTGTAGATAATGTTAAATCTTTATTTGGAAGTAAGAAATTGTTTACATTGTTGTATTTTAAAATATAAAGTTTAGAGGTATATAGTTTAAGGGTTATTTGTTTATTATTTAAAGTCATAATAAAATTTGTAAATTTATAAATTTACACTTTTAACTCCATATAATTTATTTAAAATTAAACCACTAAAGTTTTATTAATTATCTCCCATTTTTTTAAAGGAAGAGAGAATGAAGGTGATGTGTGTGGGATGATACGTGGAAACTGGAAAGAAAATGTGGGTTTGATAACTGAGTGGGGCTGATGGAGATGAGGGAGAGAGGATGAAGGGGGTGAAGACATGTAACCCACATATTTAATATCGGGTTGATCCCGGGTCGGGCACTTTAATAAAATTGGGTCAAAACAATTAATTAATTCTCACCCGGATACCCGACCCTGCCTTTTGTATGTTTGCAAATTACGAGTGAAAAGAGAACACAATTTTCAAGATTTGGTTATATTTCGGTACATTTAGTAGTAAAAAGATAAAACAATTTTCAAGATTTGGTTATATTTCGGTACATTTAGTAGTACTGTCCTTATTTGGTAGGCTGGATTTTGTTTACATATAGATTAAGAAAAAACATTCAATTATGTTGGAATACTAAACTTTGTTTATATTCTTTCTAATATGCCCTCATTCAATCTTTCTTAAGCAAAGATATAAAATTTATTCTCACATCAATTAATACCATCAATGCAAGATTTGAGTAAAGATATATTAGTATACCAATTACTTTGAAAGTAACAGACATGACTATTATTTGGGAGTTGGGACACACCAAAATGGAAACCTTGCCAATCAAATAGGGACGAGGGGAGTAATTAAAATACAAGCCAGGCGTATTCTAAAAATCAAGATGGGTCACTTGAAACCACAATAATATTTAAGAACTGTGGTGTGTGAATCAAATGTGATGGACAACGTAACAATCAAATGTCATAGGTGACCTGCCACTATTATGGCGGATGGGATAATAAAACAATAAAAAATAGTGAGCCGCCACTTTTTATGGCCGATAGTCATGTCTTCTAAGGCCAGAAAGTTTGAAGATACCATAAATCAACTGTTATATGGGTTGGTCCTGATCCGGAGTACATAAGCCGGCCATTAGTCCATCACTTATGAAGGTTAGTTTTGCCATGGTCGTGGAGGGTTTAATTTTGCCGTAGAAGTAAAATGCAAGGCTTCAAAACACTCATTGGTAGAATCTAGAGTGGTGGAACCACTGCCACTTGCTAATTGTCAAGAATTGGTTGCATTCCAAGTATTTGATCTGTGTAATCCAAGTATTTGATAGAAAGAATTCTAGAGTTTGTGAAGAGAGAAAACTATGGTAGACATGTGCTCCTCTGATATTACGTAACCCAATCTTACGTTTGAGTGTTCTTATGTAAATTTCTTCTCTTGTCAATTTCTTCAACTTAATCCTTCGCATTCCATAGATATTTTTTC
>BQNB010125473.1:0-19761 GCA_026074375.1 Tanacetum coccineum | reverse complement strand
AAAATGGGAGCGTCTGTAAAGTGGGTGGTCCCCTTAAATATATGGGCGGCCCCCTTAGTGATAAGTGGGCCGGCCTAGGAGCTAAGGGGGCCGGCCATGCTTTTTGGTCTGAAACTTTGCCTATAAATAGTGGACTGTTCTCACATATTTTTTCACCTCTTTGCACACAGTTTTTCTCATATTTAAAACCTTCTTTCAAACCTTTTTCTTTGATCACTTAACTTGTTATAAGTTTGTTTAAATGTGATCCAATCATCCATCCATGCCAAGGCGGAAACGCGAGGCGTAACGAGAATGGATATCATCACAACACAATGGTGTCTATATAGAGAAACTAATATGCATGAAATAAACAAAACATACACACGGAGTGTCATAAAAATACCCAAAACAAATCGATAAATTCAAAGGCGTCTTATATTGAAGAAAATGAGGTTCTTGCCAATATAGAGACATTCAACACCTAAGCAATTCAATAACCGAACATTTAATCATCCAAACAATGCAAAACATAAACTAAGGGAGAAACTCTGCAATGCAACTTAAGGTCTCTCTCTAGCTACTTCTCTCTATTTTATTTCCATAATGCTCACCTAAAAATGATGTTTAAACGTCAACATAAAGTTGGTGAGAGTCATAGGTTTAAGACACACATAACAATCCTTTAAAACCAATTACTGTGATAAATAAAACATAGCATACAGGACATTTACACGAACTATCCTACAAAGCTAACATGCAAACACACCAAACCATATTGAGACGGTCACGCTCAACATCACAAACAAGGAAACAGAACGTGTCCCACGATCCACAACAATGAGACGATCACACTCACTACTAACAATCCATCAGTGTCTTGAGACGATCACGCTCAAGCACAACAAAACAAGTGAACGAAACGTGTCCCACGATCCATATCATAATAGCAAGTAGAATAAATACATAGACACGTCTAGTCAAGCCCATTTAAAAAACCTTATCACAGCAACTAAAACATTTAAATCATAACATATTTCACCCAAGAAAACATAAGAAAAAGGGGCTATGAAACTCACCTGATGCTAAAGCAATTCCTAAAATCCTCGCACACAGCTAAACAACAAAATAACACGTGTTACACGCTATTAAGCCAAAAGCTTAAGCACATGTAACAACCATATGATGGATGTCTAAGGTGTTTAATTACCCTCATGGGTCACCCCGACACCATGCCCATCATTAACCAATTCGTTTACACACTTTTTCAAAGTTCTACAATTTAACTGAAACTATGCAGAATTTTAGTGTCATTTACCATTTCTTAGACACACTATTGACCTTTATAAATTTGACCAAAAATCACAGGTTCAATATCATGTGTTTAATATCCCCATGAGTTTTCCACTAATTTATTTCCACTTTTAAGTGCCCCAAATAAAATCAAACTTTTAACTACTTAGTTTCGGATCTCATCGCACACTAAAAAAGTTTGGACCTAAAAACCATACTTAGACTCCAAATCAGAAGCTCTCCTTTGGAGGATTTTTAATAGACACATAGAACTAAACTTATGTAGGTTGGCTAATCCTAATTTGAATTTTAAGTGGGGGGTTTTACACCTCGTAATCTGACCTAAATCTGACCCGAATTACTGCTTTGACAACTTTTCTCGTAACCAACAATTGAATGACTTCCTGACCTTAAAAACTTTCGAGGTCGGATGTTCTGGAAACTAGAATCTTTGAGCTACATCATAGATACCGGAAACTTGACAAAAGCTATTACCACTTCGAGCATAACAGCCTGCCGAACAACACAACCTAAAATTCTGGCCTAATCTAAATCTAGTTCTCACGAGATCTTAAACCCTAACGATACACCATAAGATCATAATTAAACCCTAATCATTGCAATAATATTAAACATTACTAATTTACAGATTTTATGAAACCCTAATTCCATCATAATAATTATTACATGTTTTTAATGATATTTAACTTCAAATGATTATAGTATATACCTTAAATCTTCAAATCTTGAACATAAAACTACCTAGCTTAAAAAAAAATATATATTTCTTCTTGTGAGGGATTCGGCTGGAACAAGTAGGGGGGAGGTAGAAAAGTGTTTTAGGGATATTAAGGTTTAGTATTTATAGGATTAGAGTCCATGTTTAAGTCAAATTTGTTTCCTTTTTTCTCCTTTATCCCTTAACCGGCCGAACTCCTATCTCCTTTTTTTATTAATTACATATTTATTAACATTACTTTAAGTTTTTATAAAAACCTAAGCTTATTTGAGTATACCTTTTTGCGTGCGTAAACGCAATTAATAGACTTTAAAAATGACTAACTTTTCATTTTCATTAAACCTAACTTTCCAAAAATAGAAATTTCATTTCTTTCTTATTCTAACCACTAAAGCCTATTCATACCTAATTTTACTAACACATAAATACGTATACGTAATAATTACTTACACAATTAACACGAAACCGCGTTATTAAACAACAAAATCATTTCTTGACACCAAAGTGACTTAAAAATGAATTCAACCAATCTCACCACCACTCAATCTCATTGAGATGTCACACTCAATAGTTGACTACCAATTCCCACATAATCCACATAAATGCATATAAAAAAATTATAATACATAAACTATATATTACAAAGATTCACAAGTCAACATACGGTTTGACTCACTGCTCAATGTATGGTTGTCACACTATCGTCCATACATTCAAGTATGCAAAGAGAAGAACTTCGTTATCGTCAGATACAAAGTTATGTTGATTAGTTAATGATTCATGACATGTGTACATTCAAAATTGTATTAGGTTCGAGTCCATGTATTCCAAACTTGTGTAATAGTTAGATCGGGTAATCGTGTTAGTGTTTAGGTGAAGTGAAGTGTTGATAGGGTGGTTAGTATTTTAGGCCTTAAAATATAAGCATGTGGTAGATTGGTTCTAGCTAAGATTAGAACTAGAAATTTGGCTTAATGTCAGAAATTGGTGTAAGCTATGTGGTAGATTGGTTCTAGCTAAGATTAGAACTCGACATCTAGCTTAGTGTCGAAAAACATTATAAGCGACGTAGTGGTTTGTTATGTTATTCCATAAACATAACGTCGGAAAACATTATAAGCGACATAGTGGTTTGTTATGTTAGTCCATAAACATAACGGGTTCGGTTGTACCCGAAGAAGAACTCGACATCTAACTTAGTGTTAAAAAATAATGTAAGCTACATTGTAAGGTTTTCTCCGCCGAGAATGGGAGCTTGTTGACTAGTGAAGTAACTCTTGAGTTGGATACTCGAGGAGTGAAGTAGGGCGAAGAGGAGCTTCGTGACCGAACCACTATAAATCATCGTGTCCGGTTTGCACTTTCTTTTACCTTTTGCTTTACATATTTATTTACCTTATCCCTTACATTTATATTTGCATTAGATCTATATGTGTGTTGATTGTTGCTTATATTGTTTGGGTGATGATTGTGTTATGGATAGAAGTTAATATTGTGATTGTGTTTATATTGATATGACATGATCTAATGGATATAGATGTATCATTGACACTTCTCATATTGCGTTTAACTTGATCAATAATTTGCTACAAAATGTTTTAAGTTTTTAAATGGAAACGTATTCACCCCCCTTTACGATTTCCACAATTGGTATCAGGAGCCAGGTCGCTTTTTCAAAACAAATGGTTTTAAAAATTAAGTACGATCCATGTATCAAATTACCCATAAAGGGGAATTATATATGAAAAGTGCTTTGTTGATTGACTTGTATTAGTTTTGTTGTTAAATACACTTAGTATACTAGCTTGAAGTAAAAATGATGCTTAAAATAAGTGTTTTATGTTCGGTATCAAGCTCAGTAAGTTCTACATCTTTTCGCTAAGTCACTAAATGATTTTGTACAAAAAATGTGAATCTGAGTGTCAGATGGGCGGCCCCCTTATCTCCTTGAGCGGCCCCCTTATCAATCAGGGGGCCACCTGTCTGATTTGGCAGATTTTCTAGAACTCTGAAAATTCATATAAAATCAACTGTAAGTCTATAGAAGTCGTGCCACTCGCCATTTTAAAGATAATTGAGTCTACTTTCGTTTAAAAATACTTCCAAGTATCCATTCCAAACTTAAGTAAGTCAAAAATGCAAAATACTACATAGTGGTCAAAAATTTGTGTTTCGTTTGACGTAAAACTTGTATTTTACCTTTTCCACCGAGTCGGGCATTTCTAGTCGGTATATCTTTGAAAAATGGTGTAATTAACTTTTCAAAAATATTAAAATTGGTTAATTTTTGAAATGGGGAGGAAACTAATTCGTTTTTAAACAAAAACGAGCTAAGTATACATTATTGTATCTAATACACAAAACGACGACAAGTATTTTTATGTGTTATGCTATATGATTATGTGCACTTCTTTGTGTCTTAATTGTCTTAATAGAAATTATTAAATGATCATTGCTATTTGTAATTAAGCTAATTAAATATCTAAGCACATGTGCCATGTACACTATTCGTTTGTAACTAGTTTTTTGGATTATGCCTAACTAGAACTTATGCTAGATTTCTTGCATTAAGATTGTGAAATTGCTCTTGCATTGCATATAAGAAAAGATCACTTTGTTTGCAAATGTTACATCAACATCTTGTAAACCTTATTAAAAATAATAACTCACTTAGGATTGAGAGCTACGTAAGCTTTCCAAAAAGGTAGTCCTTTACGATTATTATGTCACTAGTTCAAGTGGTAAAAAATGTCACCATAAACTATTGAACATCTTCATTTAATCAAAGATTTAAACAAGATCTCGAAATCATGCCATAATACTAGTCTTAGGATTAATGGAACACACTATTAAAATATTTATTTATTTTCTTTTAAATGAGTGTTTGTGAGGGTCAAGAAAGATCTCGGTTATATATCAATTTATTATTCAAATTATGATTGATATATTTATCGAATCTAATTGACAAGTTTTTGAGTATGGACATGAAATTGAATTCTTATTTGTTTAGTTTCAAGACTATATCAATGTATATATATAACAAATGATATTATCTTGAATCTACATACTCAATCACACTTGATTGATATGAAAATTATTACATCCTTTTCTAGATAAAAAGAATATGCATCGGATCATAACTCACACTTGTGTTGACGATGTCATATTGAGTCTACTTGTCTAATGGTTGTGTTCCAAATAATATACTAATATGTTTAATACATGCATAAAATACACAATGAATTAGGATTGACGACTTGGATGTTTCGTCTGAAATATTCAAGCAATTTACATTGCAATGAAATTGGTAAATGCATCATTTTCGAAAAACTAAACACGAGTAAACTAACAACATATGTAAACTTTGCTCATACAACTTAAAAGCACAACACAAAACTCAAATTCACATTTAGCTAAACTCTTAAATAAGAATAATATTCTTGTTCATTCACCTAGGATAACATGATGTTTGGGAAACATTATGTTTAAAGAATTCATGCACTTATCGTATTAAACGATTGACAAAGGATAATATATATCCTAAGTATTTTAGTTTCTTCGTGGCATGAATGGTTGTGTTACAAGATAATACACTACATATTGTATGAAAAATATAAGTTATTAGAATTGAAAAATAACATATCACATATGTTCACTGCCATAAACAATAAAAATACATTTTATTCAAAGACTTATTTAATTATGGGTTATAACAAACAATTGATAAGAAAATAATTTTTTGAAAAGCAAATTTTGTTTAAAAATAAAATGTCTATTTCAATCATTTATCATTAAAGAATCACAAACTCAGTTAAGATAAATAATCTTGATGAGATTCATTTCACAAGACATGCAAATGAGCATTCTTAAAACAATATAACATTTTTTTAATTGTCACAAATAAGCACATCCCTTGGCTTTTGAAAAACCAAACATGTTAAATATCACATGTGAGAACTACACATGTAAGATGACTAAATATAAGACATCCATTAAATCAAGCAATATGTAATCGAAACCAAACAACCTATAGATCTTGAACAAAAGATTAATACATCTTGCTTACGCTTCTCTAAGAATTCCACACATCTTGATTAGGATTATGCGAACAGGAATTAAAGCATGTTAGTTGAGTCATGTTAGGCCCTCTATGAAAAGATAATACAAATTTTATCTTTGCTACACTTCATTAGGAAAATATATGAATTCTATTTTGTCTAACATGAGAATGACTACTGGAGAATCTAATGCACTAGAAATTCAATTTGACCTAAAGGTTTAATTGCTTCTAAGAGTTAAGTTGGGTTCGTGGTATAACCCGTAAAAATGGTCATGTTTAGCCTGAATTGAGCACCACTAGTGATAGTCTCATATTCATTCTCTAATTTGATTAAATGGCTCTTCCTAAATATGCCTAATGATAGTGTACATCGATAGACTTTGTATCTCATTAGGAGTGCACACTAAGCACGTAGAAATTAGGCTTCTTCTTAGTCAATCTAGACACAATGGACCTCACATATGTGCTTTAAAATTTCAAGATGATACCTTGCTCTCATGTAATGCAATTTTATGTCATCATGATTATCTTGATGCTCAACGTTCGATTGCTTAACTATTAAATGCATGTCTATTATAAAGGTGTTTGTCCTTTTCTAGCAATTTAGATAAAATATCTCTTAATTTATGTAAATGACACATGCTCCTAAATGCTAAATGCTAACATGTTTTACATGATGATTACATTTAAAATTATCATGTTTTATATGCATCATCTTACATGACTTACACATTAATTATACACCTATACTATGTTAGCTTAATGTATGACAATTAACGTTTAAATGTCATATATTTTTACACATTAATCTCGTTGATTATTGTGTCGATGCATGCTTAGATAAACTTACATGTCTATATCTATATGTCTTATGCATCTAGGTATATATTTTCTCACACTAGAATATTTCTCTTCGTGTCCGTGTCACAAATCTAAAAAGTCAAAAGAGTCGTAAAATGGTCTTATATCTCCTAGAGTCTTCACTCACACATTCCCTTAATCATCGTCTCGCTTTCTTCCAAATGATCCATTCTTTTGTCAAGGGAAGGTTAGATAAAAATCTAATACACCTCGAAGTAAGTTTGACAACTTAAATATTTCATCCAAAATATTCAAGTATCTTTAACTTGCGATCGGAAACCTTAAAGGTCATATCCAAAAATTAATATTCAAGCCTTTTAACAACATATGTTAAAATGCTCTTCCAAAAGCTAAAATCTAACATCAACCTTCGAGTGACAAAGGTCTTACGAGTTTCTACATAAGTGATTCGATCTTAGGATAGAAAACTCATCAAAATTCGTCATCATTTCCTTCGCGACAATGTCCAAAAGAAATATCTTCATCGGAAAAGTTCCTTAGAAGACAACATCGTCGGCATCCTCACCAAACCACTCAAACGTGAACCATTTAATTATTTACGTCTAGGTCTAGGAATGATGAAACAAATCTCATAAATACGTCATTCTCATTTTAATAGTCTTGTTACTATTAAATACATTCTAATAAATCTCAACAACTTAATTATTTCATCCGAAATGTTTAAGTATTTTTAATTCGCAAAATGCAAATTAAAATGTCACTCATTGTTCATGTCTAGTTCGTTTCACAAAAACCTTAAAAACGCCTCTATTATTATATAGATGGTTAATATCTTCCGTCCACATTTCCGCTACCACCTTTACGACAACCTCGTACCTCGTCGTGTGATTATTCTATGAACATTCACAATACTCAAGAAGAGCTACATAAGTTCATGGATGAAGTTTGTCATATGCTAACCATCATCCGTCATGACATTGTCAACCTCATCGCTTCTGTCTTTATTCATTCCATAATTTATGTCTGGATGAGCACGAATTAAAAGGGAAGGGAAAACACACATGTTCACATACATCCTTTAACCAAATACTCTCAAGAAATCACATATGTGATTCTTATTCACTAGAAACCAGCTTACAAGAACACTCACTTCTCTTTCAACTCAATTAACCCGTATGTCAATCATACACAAAAACCACAAGATACACTTCTACCATATACTCAAACCTCATAACTATTCTTCACTCTTGTTAGTGATCACTAGTTCTAGTACATCCTCAAACCACCAAAGTGAAATGAAAAACCAAGTCAGCCTTACCACTACCAATCTCGAGTCATTCACCTAGTCATCTTCACAAGAAGATTCAACCATGTAACCATCTAATAGTGAATTACTACCACTACAACCTATAGAGGTTGAACACCTTTTACAATGCACAAAGGGTCATCTTATGGATGAACGGGTCATCCTCATAACCTGACACTTATAAGCATTTGTGCCTACGTTGTTAAAAGTCAAGTGAATTTCGTAATGAAATGTGTCTCATCCTCAAACTCAAATCCTTATACCCATAGTCTTTCACTACACAACAAAACCCTTCACATCTAAACCATTGAAATGATCTCCTTAAGAACATCCCACACCCGTTCTCTAATCATCTAATCATATCCACTTTCTAGCAAGTGAGGAACACAAAGAAGATATTCAGTTTTCAAGTGTTGTTGAGTCATCACAATGTCGTGTCTTTCATGTTTTTTCACCATGAAAGAACTACTACCACATTTATCCTTGAGCCGGATGGATGGATGTTATGTCATAATCTTTCAGAAGTCCAACCATCTTCTCTGTCTCATGTTAAGTTCTCGCTAGAAAAATATAGTTTGAGACTCTTAAGATTGTTTAAATATATCCACAGCTTCACCTACAGATAGTGTCTCCAGATCTTCAATGCAAAAACCACCGCAGCTAACTCAAGATCATGGGTTAGATAATTTACTTCATAAGGCTTCAGCTGTCTTGAAGCGTAGGCGATCACCTTCCTATGTTGCATCAAAACACAGCCCAAACCTTTCTTCGATGCATCACTGTATACTGAAAACCACCGGAACCTGATGGCAGAAGTCCAATATCGAGCACACACCAATCATCGTTCAATTCCTTAAAACTCTCCTGACGCATCATTCCGAACCAGACAAACTTCTCACCCATTCTCATCAGCTGGTAAAGAGGTAAAGCAATCGGAGAAACCCTCAACAAAATGTCGGTAATAGCCAGCAAGAAGCCCCAGAAAACTTCTCAACTCCGTCACCATAATAGGGGTCTCAAGGCCATTAGGTGATAAGCTTCAAACCTTTGATGGATCCAAAAATGATGCACGTCTGCAGATACAAAATGACCAAGGAAATGCGACATCTGTAACCAAACTCGCACATCGAAATACTTCGCATAATACAACATCTTATGTCTAAGAATCTCCAACACAATCGTAATATTTCGCTCATGCTCTACTTCTGACTTGGAGTAAACGAGATGTCGTCGATGAAACCAATAACGAACATATCAAGGTAACTCGTGGAATATACGGGTTCATCAAAATCCATAAACACGCAGGAGCAATTAGTCCAGACCGAAGGCATTAAACCAAGAATTCAAGTGGCCATAACGCGTACGAAAAGCAGTCTTAGAAATATCATGCTCTCTCACACGAAGCTGGTGATAACCAGATCGCGACAATCTTAGAAAAATATTTGCCCTTGCAGTTGGTCAAACAAATCATCGTTTCACGGAAGAGGATAGCGGTTACGAATCGTAATAACGTTGGTTCGCGATATATCAATACACCAGCGATGCTCCCATCCTTCTCTAAACAAATAAGACCGGTGCACCTCATGGCGAAACACGGGTCTAATAAAGCCATCTCCAACATCTCTTGTAACTGCTCTTATTAACTCTTTCAACTTCAACAGGTGCCATATACGAAACGAGCCTTTGAGATAGGTTCACACGGGATAAAACTCAATCCAAATTCAATCTCTCTAGCCGGAGGAAGTCCAGGAATGTTTCATCGGGGAAAAACATCAGCGAATTCACGAACAACAAAAAAGATATCAATATTAGGACTCTCCAAAGATGTGTCCATAACAAACCAGAAAACCTGGCACCCATGAGAAATCAAGGTACGTGCCTTCATTAGCAAGATGTAGCTTAACGACTTAAAGTGTGAGGGAACCATGATAAACAAATTTAGGTTCGAACGTTTACCAAAGATCACAGTCCACATAGCATTCAATGGTAAGCTCGATGAGAGCCAACCAATCCAATGCCAAGAATCACATCAAAGTCGAGCATATGGATAGGAAGTAAATTCCGCAGGACGAATACGATCATCAAAACGTAGAGGGCAGTTAACATATTCATGGTCAATAAGCACATGGTTCTTCATTGGGGTTGAAATGATTATGCGTTCAATTAATAGTGTAGGAGTCATATTAAGTTTCTTAGCAAATGCGATAGATATTATAGAATGTGTAGCCCCAGTATCAAATAAAATGAAGACAGTACGATCATCAATGTAGAGATACCGGTAATAGTTACCTGAAGTCTTGCCAGCTGATCACTAGTCGTAGCATAAACCCGTCCTGTATAAGGAAGCCTAGCAAAATCTGATGGCATATTCTGCCATCTGCTTTCGCTTGGGGACAATCCTTCACCTTATTTGAGTAGACCCGCAAGAAATCATCCCCTAGTAGCCTTATAACAAACTCCTGCGATGAGGCTTTCCACAGTAAGACAAAGAGGTTGGAGGAGGCAAAGTCACAGTAACCCTCCCTCTGACTTCAAAAACCTGTAGCATGAACCCTGTAAAATCCGATATGATCTGACCCCTGTGGCTGGGCAGCTGTTGTAGTTATCCGACCCTTAAGGCGTCATATCCATTCCTAACATTACTACTAGCTCTGATCCTGACAACCCGAAAAAAATGTTTTGAAGAATTTTGTTGTATTGGTTATGGGAGGTTTCCTGTCGTCTCGAATCATAACCCCGATCCTGACGACCCCTATACTCATGCTGACCCTGGTCATGACGACCCTTGTTCTCCTGTTGGCCCTGTCCTCTGTTCTGAATTCGATTACCATCTCTATCTCGCTTATTCGAATTTCCACTCTCATGCAATAACTCAATGTTACGGTAGCACCGCAACCTTCGCAAAACATCGTATAATCCGTATTAACGATCCGATCAAAACCCACTTCTTTAAACCCCACTTGAAATGGTCAAGCTCTTGCCTCTGAGCATCTCCAGCAGCAGTTCCAACAAAACTAGCCAATCTAGTGAATCTCTCCATGTACTCACCAGAATTCTCTCGATCCAGCTGATATATCGACCCATACTCACGCTCATAACGTTGTTGCTCAGATGACGGAAAATACCTGTTGTGTACAAGATCACATGAAAAGCATCCCAAGTACAATATCGCAAAAGCATCGCTCCAACCTAGTACCAAATGAGCTTTCCACCAGCTCAGTGCATCACCTTCTAGTTTAAACGCAGCAAGACGAGTCTTGAAATTGTCGGGACAACCCAAAACTTGAAATAACTTCTCCATATGCGTAATCCAGTCTTCTGCCTCGGCAGGAGTGGCAGCAGACCGAAACGCAAGCGGCTTTAACTTATTAAACCTTTCGATCCAAACATGAACCCCATGGGTGTAGCATCACCACCACCTGGCCGCAACCAAAAACCTGAAGATTCAGGCACCATTACCAGATGTCATTGGGTGATCTGAGTCCTCAAAGCAGACATAAGGTTAGAGAGCATTGGCCACAGCAGCACCAATCATGGCCTCGACTTAGGAACATCATCATCTATTTACTACGTGTAGTCACCAACTTAAACGATCGAGAAAACTATTACAAACGAAAACAAGATAGGTTTACCAGGAAGAGAGAGTTACGCAGAAGGAACCTATGTCTACTCCAATCCTCACAGGTCATAAGCCTAATCACTAAGGTCGATAAACCTCGTCATGAATTAACCTAGGCAGCACTGATACCATAAAATTGTAAAAGCCCCAACCCAAAAAGGGTAAATATTACAAATATGGTGTGACTTCAAAAGCATACATAATCATAAACACAAGCATAAACAGCGAAGTCTTAAATAAAATAACCAAAGGAAAATAAGTCAACACGACTTAAGGTACATAAGTTCTCAAAGATAGACATATCCAAACGAAATAACAAATGTCTTGAAAAGAAACAATTCATATATCAAAACTAAGATCTCTAGGGTAAGTCCACACTCAGCACTCATAATCTGAAAGCAAACCCCAGCTCCTAGCTTAGATACCTGCCGCAGGAAAAGAAAGTGCGGCTGAGCTTACAAAGCCCAGTGAACAGATATATATAATCGAATGCAAAAGATAACGGAAAACCAAGGATACGATACAAGATACAAAGGATATCACAATACATGATCAAAGGAATACAAATGTAGGGTAAGACAATTCAAAAGATCAAATCATAGTGTAAGGTAAGATTGAACAGAGACCCAAATTAAGTTTAAGTTTTTTTTTGTCAATACCAAGCCAAACACATCAAACATAGTACCAATGGAGTACCTAGCTCCAAATGTAAAGACTGGAATGCTCCCAAACATCAGTCACCAAAATCCAAAAATCTTAATGTCATAATCCGATCCAAATACAAAACAAATCAAGGATGCATTCCATGACTCCCCTTAAAACAAATAATAATCTTCATAATGCGCATATAATATCAAAATGGGGACGCGTGAGAAACCACTCACATCAACACTATGAGTCATGGCAAAGGTGCATCAATGACAACGGCATGTTTACCTTCATGGCTAGGAAACAAATAGTGGCTTGGTTCTCAAACTGAAGGGTTCAAAGCAAAGTCATATCAAAGTTCATTTCAAAGGGATCATAGCAAAGGTTCAATGCCAAAGGTTCAAATATCAAAGGTTCAAATATCAAAGGTTCAAATATCAAAGGTAGCATAGCAGGGTTCAAATGGAACATAATGACAGATCATATAAGAAAGCCAAAATAAAAGGCTCAGAGCAAATGTAGCAATCAACATAAGAAATCAAAAACAAGAGGAATATGTCATAGAAACCTTAACGATAAGGTCAAAATAATTTGTACGAATAACGGACGAACGAAGCAACGCATAAAAAGAATAATTAAGTGGGTATGTATTAAGAATACCGTAACTTATTCCGAAGGCAAAGGGGGCAATACTCAAAGAAAACACCACATGAATATCAAAATCACTCCCTCTTGACCGAACCTAAAGAAATAAAGAATTCGAATTACAAACCATATTTAAGTTATACTTTCCTATTTTTAGTAACAATTCCCAATTTTTAGTACCTTTACCATATTTTAGTAAACTTTCAAATTTAGTAGGTAACTTTCCATTTAGTACCTTTCCATTTTTATAACTTTCTTTTTTAGTAACTTTCCATTTTTAGTAAGTTTCCAAAATTAGTAATATTCATCATTTGAGATTCTATTAAGTATTTTGAATAGCTTAGGGACTTAACATGTCAACCTTACAAGTTTAGGGTTAAATATGACAACTTTCCATATTTTAGGGTTTAATATACAAAATCAACAATTTTCAAGGTTAAAAGGGTAAATATCAAAGTTTCACATTTTATTCAGATTATAAACCTTTCATTATTCTGTATTTACAATCACACCCTTAATTTTATACATAATTTACATAATAGTCCTTTTGTTAATTAACTATTTAAACAAAAATCTTATAATTATCCATAATACAATAAACAAGCCCTTAAAGATTTCAAATATTATGACAAAATCATACTTTATACATTAAATACTAACCAAACCTTATACTTTTCAGAATTTACAATTTCAGTCCCTCTATTTTAATTAATTACTTTCTAATTACTTATTATATGTAATTAACCATTTTTAATCCAAAATAATATCAAAATGACATTTTATACCCCCCAACTTATTTTATACAGAATATATTAAATATAATAACATGTCTAAAACAGACCCCATAGTTTCAGAAATTACAAAACAAGTCCTTATACTTTTAAATAGCAAATCGGATAACAAATAAATCACTAAAACCCTAATTAAATTTTTCCCAATCACAAACATAATTATTTCCCAATAATTGGTATTAATTACACCTGGAAAAAATAGAAAAACCCTAACCCTAATTTTATTCTTTCCTTTTTCCTTATTTTCGAAATCGGCAAACACAAGTAAATCTCCAATAATTATTCGAATCACTTCCAAATTTTTCCAACAATTTTTCTGAGTTATATGTGATATGAACAACCTTAGAAAAATATAAAATAAATTTTACAAATATCATTTGTGCCGATTTCATATTTAATCCAAAATTAGGGTTTCGAATATGTTTCAATTTATAAAATCAAAATAAAATGCATGAACATTTTTCCCAGGTATATAACGAATTAATATGATGAAACATGAGTTACAAAAATACCTTTGATGATCCTTAGTGATTTTATGAATTTATGAACCCGGTAGAGCTTTTCGAACCCAAAACAATAACCAAAATCGAACCAAGCACTCCACAAACTTCCCACTATTTTTCCCACACTCCTTGACCTTCAAATCACCTTAGAAAAATAGCCCAAGCCCTGGAAAATTCTTTTGTGCCGCCACTTGATTTTATTAGGGTTTCGGGTTTAATTGTTTTAGAGATTTTAACAAATGAAAATGAATAAAAGAGTTATAATAGGAGTATGCCGAGTTTAATGTGCTTTCAAAAGATAAAAATCTGATTTTTAACTTTAGCCAAATTATTTAGTATTTATCCTGTTTTATTTTATATAATTTGTATTATATAAATAAATAAATATACATATTTTCGGCATATATATTTATACATAAATATTCTTTATTTTTTCTTGCATAACATAATGTATTTTATTCTTACATAAACTTTCATAATTGCCATATATTGTATTTTCATAAATTTCTAACCTTTAAATGAATTTTATTCATGCTTTTATGGATTTTATTGCGTTAGGGGTATTTTGGTAATTTTACACTTATTGTGATTTTTAGGTTTTACACTATTACACTAGAAATTCAATTTGACCTAACGGTTGAATTGCTTCCAAGATTGAAGTTGGGTTCGTGGTGTAACCCGTAAAAATGGTCATGTTTAGCCTGAATTAGGCACCACTAGTGATAGTCTCATACTCATTCTCTAATTTGATTAAACGGCTCTTACTAAATATGCCTAATGATAGTCTACATCGATAGACTTTGTATCTCATTAGGAGTGCACACTAAGCACGTAGAAATTAGGCTTCTCCTCAGTTAATCTGGACACAATGCACCTCACATATGTGCTTTAAAGTTTCAAGATGATAACTTGCTCCCATGTAATGCAATTATATGTCTTCACGGTTATCTTGATGCTCAACGTTTATTTGATTAGCTATTAAATGCATGTCCATTGCAAAGGTGTTTGTCTTGTTCGAGCAATTTAGATAAAATATCCTTAGTTTATCTAAATAACACATGCTCCTAAATGCTAAATGCTAACTTGTTTTGCATGACAATTGCATTTAAAACTATCATGTTTTGTTTGCGTCATTTTACATGACTTACGTATTCATTGTACACCTACACTATGTTAGCTTAATGTATGACAATTAACCTTTAAATGTCATATACTATTACACATTAATCTCGTTGATTATTGTGTCGATGCATGCTTAGATAAACTTGCATGCCTGCATCTATATGTCTTATGCATCTAGGTATATATATTTTCTCACACTAGAATATTTTTATTTGCGTCCGTGTCATAAATCTAAAAAGTCAAAGAGAGTCGTAAAATGGTCTTATATCTCTTAGAGTCTTCACTCACACATTCCCTTAATTGTCACCTCGCCTTCTTCCAAATGATCCACTCTTTTGTCAAGGGAAGGTTATATACAAATCTAATCCACCTCCTAGTAGGTTTGAAAAATTAAATATTTCATCTGAAATATTAAAGTATCTTTAACTTACGATCGCAAAAGTTAAAGTTCATATCCGAAAATCCATATTCAAGCCTTTTAACTACTTAAGTTAAAACGCTCTCCTTTTCTCTTCGACAAAAACATCTTTTCTCTTCGACGAAAACATCCTTTCTCTTTGATGAAAACATCTTTTCTCTTCAACAAAAACATTCTTTCTCTTTGATGACAACATTCTTTCTCTTCGACGAAAACATTCTTTCTCTTTGACGAAAACATTCTTTCTTTTCGACAAAAACATTTTTTCTCTTCAACAAAAAAAACACTCTTTCTCTTCAACGAAAACATTCTTTGTCTTTTGGGAAATTACGATCATACCTCTTTCTTCTCACTCAATCACACCTCTACAACCATATAGATGACTAATTCCTTTCAACCACCATTTCCACTACCACCTTTAAGACAACCTCATACCTCGTCGTGTGATTGTTCTATGAACATTCATATTGCTCGAGAAGAGATACATAACTTTGTGGATGTAGTTTATCGCACGCTAACCACCATCCATCTTGACATTGTCAAGCTAGTCGCATCCATCTTAGTTTGTTTTCTTCTCTATTTATTTCTTTCTTTCGCAGACGAAACACACAGAAGATACGTCGTAATTTCCTTCGGGACAATGACCAAAAGGAAACATCTCCATCGATAAGGTTGCGTCTGAAGATTACATCGCCGAAATTCTTTCTTTACCCCTTAAACGTGAATCGTTTATTATCTTCGTCTTGGTTTATGAATGATGGAACACATTCCGTAAATCTCTCTCTTCTTTTCTTCTAGTCTCAATTCTAGTCCGTGTTTCATTCTGTGTCATGACAATTTAACTACTTCATCCGAAGTACTTTAAGTATTTTTAATTATCGGCAAATTAATATGTCACTCCTTTCACAAAATTCATCAAAAATCAAGCCGTCTCCTGTTGGCGGTCCGACGGCCCCCAGACCTATCCTGGCGGCCCCTAGATTTATCTGGGACCGCTGGCAGCAAGCTTGTAATATCATTTATCCTTTTCTTAATCCATAATCAAACACCCTCTCTCTTCTGCTACTATGAGCTGACGTCTATCCTACACCCAAACCTATGCCTAATATCTCTCTGAAGATCAATGGGTCATTCTCTTATCTCAATTCCCATAAGCATGGTTGCTTATGTTGTCAAGAGAATTTCATAATGAAATGCGTCTCATTCTTCCACACATTCCTTACAATTGATTTACCTACAATTTATCATTACACAATAAATTCCCTCACATACAAATCTTGCTCCTCACATCTTGTAAACATCTTTTCTCACCTCAAATGGTCTTTTCACTTCTAAACGATTCTTCTCACTTTCAAATAGTCTTCTCACTTCTAATAGTCTTTCTACTTTGGACGTTTCTTCTCACTTCTAAGTGTTCCTTTTTACTTCTAATAAGTATCCTAGCTTCTAACGTCTCTTTTATCTTCTAAACGTTTCTTCTCTCTTTTAATAGTCTTGTTACTATTAAAATTCCTCCTATATCTCGTGACAACTTAATTATTTCATCCGAAATATTTAAGTAATTTGCGAAATGCAAATGTCACTCCTTCGCAAAACTTTTCACTTTCTAGAAAGTAAAGAACATAAAGAAGATATTCAATCTTCAAGTGTTAGTGAGTCACCACAATGTTGAGTCTCTCATTATTCTTTCACCTTGAAAGAACCATCACCTCATTTCACATACCCGCCTTTGTTCCTCAACACTGTCAACCAACAAAACATCAAACAAACTTTTGAATTCCTAATCATTCATCTTTGTCTCGATAGGATCACTTGCACATTAATTGTTAGTGCAAATGATATATCAATCATTTCTAACAACCTCCTGTCAACACCTTCTTTCTTTAGTCTCACTCACCTTTCCCTACTTTTTAGCTCTATGAAATCTTTTTCATTCTCATCCAAGAGCATATCGTCTCCGTCCTCGTCTTATCTTTCTTTGTATCCTTTTAAAGTATATATTTTGGCATATCTCGCCAGGATATTAAGTGTCATTTGTCTCCTTTTAAAAAGTCATCCTCATAATATTTGTGTGTCACCCAATAAATGAATCCCCCTCTCATTTATTAAAAGTCGATCGAATCTTAGTCTTTAAACATACATCTTAATTCTTTTTATTTCATTATTTAGATTGTTGATTGCATGTGTCTAGGTTCTAAATCCCTTTAAAGTGTCATACTTTAGAATAATAACACCTAAAAGTGCACTAATTTTCTCCAAAAATAATGAGTACCTACCTTCTAAATCCATAATAATTTTTGGGTTTCACTTTTCTAAATCCTATAAAAAGATGTGTTTTGGATCTGGGAATTTGCTATTATGATTATTTCTTTTTTTCATTATTTAATCATTGATCAACTAGAGCACATGAATATTTTAGCATACATATAACTAGAGCACTTGAATAGACATCTAATCACTTTTGTTAAGATCAAGCGTATGGAACATAATATTGTTTTATAGGTTTATGATAATTTGGTTCTAGCTGATATGTAAAACGCGTGCATGTTGGGTGGTTAGATTAGATTTAGGAAATGTGTAAAGATATAGACGGATTTATATGGAATAACTTGGTGATTTTACTTGGTAATGGAATAAATTAGTGATTTTACATAGTATGTGACCTATTCACAAATTGGTTCGGTGTTGGCTGAGGGTGTAATTAGTTCTTGGTTATTCTTTTGTCATTGGTCGGTTATTGTTGTTATGGGGTTGTTTCTTTTTTTTTCTTTTGATACTGTTCCCTCATTCTTGCCCATGTTGTTATATTGAAGCCTTTGCTCGCCATATTTGGTTTAGTACATATTTTTTTTTTACTTGTTTGGTATAATTTGATATAAATAAGATCTGGGCACGTTATCTAGTATAATGTGTATGATTGATTGAAAAAAGCTATTGGTTGGTTGAATAAATTGTTATAATTTTTATTGTGTTTTAATTTATATTTGTTTTGGTTGATTAAAGTTTAATTATTTTTTTGTTTTTATGTCTTTGTTTCAGTAGGGATGGCC
Source organism: Tanacetum coccineum (assembly GCA_026074375.1). Taxonomy (NCBI): domain Eukaryota; kingdom Viridiplantae; phylum Streptophyta; class Magnoliopsida; order Asterales; family Asteraceae; genus Tanacetum; species Tanacetum coccineum. Next base: position 766 of record BQNB010125473.1, on the reverse strand, counting down.
TAATCATTTGAAAGATGACGTGTGATGAAGATAATCAACGAGTGCATTTGTGTTTTTTGAAGTCGTACATATATGTTAACGAAAGGCATGCACATATAATATAATGATTTTGACAAAAAAGGGCAGCGTGCATATATGTTCTTGCAAGGGTACTCATATGTTCTAATGAATTTGAGAGAGGAAGTGAAACGTGCACATATGTTTTTCGAAGAGTGCACACATGTTTTTGAACAACATGGATATAGTTGGATTTATATTTGTAATGTATTTCATTTGATATCAATTTTTGTTTATATATTTATGTTTTTGGTTTGCTATTCGCTAGTTTAGAAGTTACATATACATGTCTATATTTTTCGTTATAAATTTTAAAGATTAAAGAATGTGCACAAGAAACATATGTGTAGTTACCATATTAAGTTAAAAATGTACACTAAAAACATGAAATTTACAATATTAAAAAAAAATATATGCACTCAATTTTTTTCTTTTGAAAACAGTATATATTAAAAAAATAATAAAAAATAATTCCAAAAATAAGAAGTTTTTGAAAAAATGTTTTTTTAATTAAAAAATTCAAAAAAAAGTCAAAATATGTTTTGACTATTATACCATTTTGAATTAAGAAAAACATTTAATAATATACTAAATTTCTATTGGTCCAAAGTGGTTTTGTAGGTCTGTAAAAAAAATAATTCTGCAAAGAACGGTCTCATATATATATATATATGTGTGTGTGTGTGTGTGTATATATATATGTATATAT